>JAULKJ010086686.1:0-15809 GCA_032355405.1 Rubia balearica | reverse complement strand
GCCATTGGCCTGCTTTTAGAGACCGTCTCCGTTCTGCATTTGTCAGAGCTCACCTTGCTCCCTGGCCCGCATTAATTTTACTTTTTCATTTTGCTCCTTGGTTAGAATTAATTTTTCTTTTCATTTTCTCATTGCCAACGGCTGCATTGACCAAGAGATGCAATTTTTTGTCATTGCCAAAGGCTGCTAGTCCAACGGCTTCATTTTGTCAATGAAAAAAAACAAAAAATATTTAAATGAAAAAAAATGAACAAACTTCATATTATTCAAAAAAAATTAAAGTGTATACTATGTTTATGTTTCTTTTGTTAATTATGCTTCATAAAATAAATTTTTAAAATTAAAATTAATTTTGAAAAGAGATTTGAAAAAATAAAATCCAATTAAAAAATTATTGGTGTATTATTAAATTTCACATTTCAATTTATTTTGTAAGGTAAATTTATTTGAATTAAATATTAAAGATAAAAATAATGAGTAGGATAGAGAGAATCAAGTGGGGGTCCATGAAGTTGTGTCAAAGTGGTATCAACCATTGTGGAGCAAAAAATAGAATGATTTAGTTGTTGTCTTAATTGCTGAGGTGGAAGAGAGAAGTTGATTATTTTATTAACTGAGACCACAAGAGAAGAGTCTCACCATTGTACATGGTCATGGATTCCATTTCTATTCATTCATTGCTTTACATTTGAGTTCTGCTTCAGTACGCTTGTCCTCCTCTCTCAGACCTTTTTCAAGCTTCTTCCCCTTTCCCAATTTATCATAATTTTTCTTTATGTTATGTTGAGGCTAATGAAGCATGAGTTGTGCTTTAAAATTCAACTTTTGATGTGGATTTTTTGTTTAGGAGATGATTGATAATGCGAATATTTTGCATTGAATATAAATGAGTATCGAAGGTTTTGCGATTTTGTTTGTTGTGTTTGGGGTTTTTGGGTTCTAAACCTATTACCAAATCACAAAATCTGAGTTTGATAGTTGTGCTTTTATATGAAAGGAGAATTCTAAGGGGAAAAAAGGGAATATTTGTTGAAGAAGATGGCGCTAGACATCCGTCAGAAGCAAACCAGTGAGTGAAGTTTTGACTAATGGTGAGACTCAATTGAGACACCCCTTAGAATTTCATTTAATTAAATAATCAATCTCTTTCTTTAACCTCAGCATTTGAGACAATAACTAAGTCACTCCATTTTTTTCTCCACAGTGGTTGAGACCACTTTGAGACAACTTTATGGACCCCACTTGATTCTCTCTATCATACTCATTATTTTTACCTATAATATTTAATTTAAATAAATTTAAATAACAAAATAAATTAAAATGTGAAATTTAATGATACACCTATAATTTTTGAATTGGATTTTATTTTTCAAATTTTATTTTAGAAATCAATTTCAATATTTAAAATTTATTTTATAAATCATAAATAAAAAGAAACATATATATTTTTAAATAATGTAATTTATATTTTTGAAAAGTACCAAAATGTAATTTCAATTTTTAGAAAGAAATAAGAAATTTAAAAGAAATTTTCAATTTTTTTACAGTTTTTTAAAATTATAAACTTTAATTTTCGAGCTGAATTTTAAAAGAGATGTTGGGAAAAGAGTTGGAAAAAAAGGAAACAAAAAATTTGGAAACAAAAAAAGGAAACAGAAAAGGAAACATAAAATTGGAAACAGAAATAAGAAGAAGTTGGAAAAGGAGCAGCGCCTGGGCCATTCTACTACCCACATGAAAGAAGTCAGAGTGTTGTCAGATTGAGACTAGTCTTGAATGCTCGGCCAATGGCCAGGGTCTCAATTGTTTGAGACCTAATTGAGACCATTACTGTGGAAATTAGTTGTCTCAATTTTGTCTCAATTTTTAATTGAGACCCAAGTGAGACCCCCATTGTACTTGCTCTTAGCAGATTACATTTATTACTAGAATTGAGTCTCGAATGTTTGTGTCATTATTAAATAGATATGAAGACAATACAAAAATAGTGTGAGTAAAAGATTATATTCGGACGTTTTGTAAAAACCATATCCCAACACTATATAATTGTGTATATAATTAATGCTATAAAAAAATAATTTACGTAGCACAATTAAAACTCAATTAACGTATAGAGTAAAACTCAAATAAAAATAAGAGTGTGATAAAAAAAACTTATAACCACAATTTGTAAGTTTTACACATTTATTTCTAGAAATATTAAAATGTTTGATGGATCCAATTTTTGTTCTAGCAAAAAATTAATAAGTGAAAAAAGAAGAAGTAAATTGTTCAAAAAATAAAAACCTTGCCAACTCAAAGAATTAAAAGAGTTTGTTTCTTTTATTTTTATTTTTTAAGGGAACTACAAAAAAATACTTTAAAAAATAAGTCCAGCAACCAAAAACATCCATTTAAACCGCTAATTTTTTAAATAAGTGCACCAACATTCAAAACCAAAAAGGCTACATTAGTTTTTTTTATTATTAAAACTGAAATTTTATTAATTATTAGCAAGGTTTTTTATTACATGTTTGGCTAACTTATTACAGGTTTTTCATTTTTAAAGACTAGGAACCTTAACTAAGACAATCTGCTGCAAGGATTTTAAGAGAGACCTAACTTTCTCAATCTCAAGACAAGCATTTGGGTTAATCTCCCCATTATCAGTAATCAAATTTTGATCTCCCCATTATCAGTAAGACTAAGACAACATATTTTGAGCAGGAGACGGGATGATCCACTTCTTCAACCAAGTAATGAAATAACCATGTAATGAAACCCTCCAGGGACTTGTTATTGCGGAAATGGTCAACAAAAATCCCAACAGTCGGGGCAAGCTTTTTAGGAATTCTAGCAATCTTGAGCTCCTCGAGAGTGAAACCTATCCCGGATCTGACTTTGATGTTGTACATCACGGTCTGGCCGCGGACAAAGGGACGCAGAGGTTCATCAGTAGGTCTGGGGAATATTTTCACAGCCTTGGCTTGTCTCGTTCCAACGCAGTTCAAAACAAAAACAATAAACATACATCACAGCATCAATCATCACACATCACCAAAAAAATCATCACCATAGATTGAGGTAAACTAATTACCACTTCTTCTAATATTTTCCAATTAAACTGATTAAATTCAATGGAAACAAATCAAAAAATAAATATAAAATATAGTTTCACCCCAGACAAGTGAAATTGGAGAGTACAGTACCTTTGACAAGCTTTTTTACCATCACACAAACAAAACAAAAAAATGATAAAAATAACCTCTTTGCAAAGTAATCAACCTGTTTAGAGTTCTTATCCTAAAAAGATGCTTTAAAGGGTATAATATGCCACTATAGTTTAGTATTGGCTAAGAAATAATAAGTAAAACAAGCAAGTCCACATCCAAATATTGAATTCTTATCAAGGTGAAGCATGTATAGCACTTTCTGCAATCAGGTCCAATACAAAAAGACTTGTCTGATCATTTATTCTTCATGGCTTTGGCTAATTTTTTCTACCTTTTCTTCAAATTTTTCATAATTTTATTTTTCTAAGCCTCTCTCATCTCTAATATAAGGTGAAGGTTGCTGAACTTGCTTATTCAGTTGGTTTCTTGCCAACGAAGATAGATGTAATTTAACCTATATTAAAAAAATCAATAACAAAAACTTCTACAATAGTAGAAGAACACAATCATGGTTGAATCATAAAGATGCTTTCTATGATTTCAGCATTCAGTTTGTGGTATATGTCTTTTCAGTCTTTTTGGTTTGCAAATGAGATTTAATAAAAAATCCAAGCTATAGAGACTAAGTAGAATATCTATAAATTGCGTATTGCAAAATATGGTTATACGCTACATGTTATTAACACTAAGTACGATATCTATAAATTGCATACTACAAAATATGGTTAACCACTACAAGTTATAAACACTAAGTAGAATATCTATAAATTGCATACTGCAAAATATAGTTAACCTCTACAATATCTGTGATATATCATGTATATTTCATAAGATCCCGGCATGCTTAATAAACTAGTGTATCACTATTTTCAAGCAAAGAAACATTAACAGTATTTCATGTAAGAGTCTGCACAATACAACACATTAACAAACATCAACACCATGTTTGTATTTGTACAGAACCATATCACTTCAAACTTCAATTTACTTTGCAAAAGTGGTAGGGTAAAAAGATAAATGTAACTATATCAGTAAATCTAAATGTTGCCATAAACTGTGGGACATCTCGAAAGCAAATATACACAACCTTTAGATAATTTTTTTTTAATTATATTAGAACCAAATAGTTTTTATCTTAGCATTCAACCTGAACAAAAATGAATGAAACAAATGCAAGAAACAAAACCAATTTGTTTCAAAAGCCACAAGTTCCACGAAGGAGCATATATTCAAGTCGTGGCTAAGTATCTACCAATTAGATTGATTATTAGGTACATGGTCATCAATATCATCTTTCTAGTGTATGTCGTTTAACAGGATGCTACAGCATGAGAAAGTACCACAGAGCTCAAATAAAAAGGAAAAAAAATTAACAAAAGAAAGCTTTGCTGTCTCTTTAGAGATAAACATTTCTTTTCCATCACTAAAAATAGCTGTATATCCAGGCCTGACCATGGATTCCTAAGACAAAGGATGGCCAATGTCTTCAAAATAATATGGATTCAGCTCATTAAGATAATCAGAACATTAAAAATAATCAGAGAGTAAGGATTAGAAGTACCTTTCTATTCATGAAAAACAACTCCATCCTAAAAAATTCTCTTGTTTCATTTAGAAGTATCCTTAGACTTCATCCTTTTCTTTTTTTTTCGACCTGTAAAAACATGAGATGAATAAAGGATTAAAAAGGTAGAAAATTTATTTTCTAAGGGATAGAATAAATGACAACCTTTTACTCGAAGGAGCAGCAGTAAGAGTAAGACTGATATCAACAATATCCCCTTATACATTAGGAAGAACCCATTGAACCTCTGCATCTTCAGTATTGAAACTTGAATTCCCTATATTGCTCTGAAGATAGGTTTCTACATCCACAAGGGGTTTCATGTTGTATTCATTTCTTGGAGATGTGGTTATGACAACATTCCAACCATTTTCAAGTGGATCTGAAACATAAAATACCAGTGAAGCTTGGTGAGCAAAAATAAAAGGCTCGGCATGGCGCTGAATGTTGTTGAAGTTAACCAAGATGAACCCATTAGTATATTGTTTCGGCCTACTTCCCTTGGATACCTAACCACACTCAAATAAAACAACTTCGGGTTTAACATAATCAAGCTCTACAATATTGTTTAACACTCCATAGTAATCCAAGTCCCCAACTATAGGATTATCGTCTCTTGTACTAGAGAAAATTGATGTTATTGCTTTAACGGTTACTCCAATATTTTGAGTTTGTCTCTAAATCTTGAGTATAAAACCTAATTCCATTCACCACATACTTATCAAAAGTTAAACTAATGTTATTTGGACCTTTAGCAAGACATTTAAAACCTCTTGCTTCTTGGTTATCCTCTGGAAATTGCAAGTGTTGAACCAAAAAATAAACAAAAAACTCAAATAAAAGGGATATATATGTCGAATTGTAAACTGTACGTTGTTATAACTTATCGTAAAATTACAGTTACATGTTTGCGAAACCACTCTGTGAATTATTCACTATAAATTCGTTCAATATGATGGCGTACAATATGTGGATGTGTTTGTTCCACAATTCTATGATGTTGCCTGTAATTTTTGCATACAGCATATGAGAAAACACAAAATCATTTCCTTTTAAAATATAGGAAAATGAAATAGAAAAAAAAGTAAAATTCTTACTCGATGTACAGCTTAACTTCCTGACACTTGAACAACACATACTGATGACCCTTCCTAACAATGGAATCATCAAACCTCTTAGGCATTCCTCTTCCAAGGTAGATCCCACCCATTGCAAATATATCCAATCTATAATTTTTTTGTCAGTACAAGCATTGTTCCTGGATACTGAATTAATTCTTGTATCACTGTACTCCACTAAGTACATTGAGCAAAAGGTCAAACATTCTTGAGATATGTACCCTTGAGAAATTGATCCCTCTTTTTTTTTTCGTACATGTTATTTCAAAGTCCCAAGGTACCTTTAAAACTTTTATAAATAAAATTAATACAAATGTATACATATCAAAAATGTTAATTTAAAATGTATTATTCACATTAATGTTTTACCTTTCAATAGGATACATCCAACGATAATATACAGGGCCACCAAGACTAACTTCAGTGGCCAAATGCATGGTGAGATGTATTGTAACATCAAAATATGAAGGTGGAAAAATACACTCCAACTCACAGAGAATTAGGAAAATTTCCTTTTCCAAGCGTATCACATCGGGGGGATAAATTACTTTAGAGCATAGTTTCCTATAGTATCTACTCAACTTTATCAAAGTAACACGTACTGATTTTGGTAAAGTTTTTCGGACATCAATAGGGAGTAAGTGTTGCATCACAATATGATAGTCATGACTTTTCATGCCAACCAATTTTGGGGGTGACAACTCAACACAATTAGAAATATTCGAAGCATATTCATCTGAAGCCTTAACAACTTTCAAAAAAATACAAAACATTTTCTTTTCTTTAGCCTCCATTTTATAAATAACAGCAGGAAATTTATACCCAGTACAAAACTCGTTTTATATAGGATGAAGTTCTGGTCTGATCCATATTTCTTTCAAGTCTAGTCATGAGCCAATCTTGTCTTTTGTGTGTGTATCCATTCCCAACAATGTCCCACAAATACTCTCACATACATTTTTTTTAATATGCATGAATTCAAGATTGTGCCGCAGAACAGCATCTTTCCATTACGGCAAATAAAAAAAAAACTCTTCTTCTTCCATTTAAAGGATAGAATTGAATTTTTTCTACCTTTTTTCCAAATTTGAAATAAATATCTTTCAAATGTTCCAACACTATATCCCCAAAAAGTCAAGGTAGAGGCTTACTTTTTTCCTCGGTTCCTTCAAAATGATTACTATCCTTACGGAATTTATGATTTTATATAAAGAAACCTATGATGACCCATATAAAACACTTCTTACTTGCCTTCAACCTTTGAGAATGTGTCAATTCATTGCACACAGGACATGCTAAATATCCTTCCGTACTCAATCATGAAAAATTTGCATACCTTGGAAAGTCACTTACTGTCCACATTAAGCTTGCTTGTAACTTAAAATTTTCCTTCAAAGTAGTATCATATGTATCAATACCATTTTCCCATAAATCTTTCTAAGCTTCTATTAGAGGATGCATATAAAAGTCAATGTTTTTCCCTAGCGCTGAAGGAACAGGAATCAGTAAAGAAAGCATGAAATAAGGCTCCTTCATAGACATCAAAGGAGGTAGATTGTATGGAACTAATACTACGGGCCACGTACTATGTGCCACATTCTTATTATCGAATGGATTAAACCCATCAAAAGTCAACCCTAGTTTGACATTACTAGTCTCGCTTACAAAATTTCGATGTTTGCTATCATACGCTTACCAAGCAGGGGAATCGGCCGGGTGCCTCGTATACCCATCCTTTGTATGACCTTCAACATGCCTCCGCAAAACAAGAATTGCGATTTCTCATACATATATACCATCATAATGACACAGTAAATTTCACAAACACATGGGGTTTATCAGTAACATTCAACTACTGTCAATCTAACAACTTACAATTCCTAAGCAATCATCTGATTTTTTTTCCGTTGAGATGTTGTGCAAGGCAGAATTGATGAAACATCATTCTAATCTTCAAGCTGAATTTCTGGGGATTCTGGACAGTTCTGCTTTAGACATCAGGTTCGCCATCGATGATCTTACGCTATGTAAAAAAGAACAGGCATTGTAAGAAAAAATCTATTTGTGACGCTTATTTGGAACATTCGTAACACGTATAAGCCTTGCTACAAGGATTTGTAGTGCTTTATGGAAATTCAATAATCTTCCATATTCACACTGTAAATGCACGATGTGCTCACCCCTTGCATGTTTAGAATTTCTATAATATTCATATATGTTGATATAATATTTTATACAAAATTAATATATTTAAGAATAAATAGCTTCCCCAAGATTAATTGATGAAGATCATGGTATTCATTGATAAATTTGATCAGCAACCTGATTGTGCAACTTGAGTGACACTTTTAGGTTTGCAAGAAAATACATATATATGCCAAAATAATATATTCCACAATAAAGTACCCATGACACCGGATAAAAAATGATGAAACCTAATTTAATTAAATAATTTGAATCACCACCTACTATAAAAATAATTAGACGAGTATACGCTTGGTCGATTTGGATATGTTTCCTTGCATTTAAACAATCTAGTTGTTAGTCCAAATTGTGAATCTAGATAGCTTTAAATACTATTCCATTTTCGTAATATATTAAAAGAAAAAGATATTGAATGGAAAAAAATAAAGTTAATTAATCTTGTGTATGTGCACTATAAATGAACGATGCGCTCACTCCTTGCATGTTTGCACTCATTATAACATTCATATATTTGTTATAAAATTATATACATATATATATATATGTAATTATTATATTGTTTAATTAACACTTAGGCGCCACCTGAACATGTTATGTGAACAGAAACCGGGTGAAGAAAGACCTTCATCCATTCACCTACTTCTTCGTCGGAAAATTGGAGGTATAACGTGACAACGATATGTAAGATCCTTAATCCTCCTAAGGTGATCTCGGTTTTTGTCGCACATTATTTAAAAAATCATGGGGTGTTCATCTTGAGTGTGATCGTAGCTTACGTGAATGGTGAATGCGTCATTTGCAATTACAATGGATCGGCCTAAGGAAATGTGATAGAAGTTGCTACGAACTTAAGGCAGAATTGATGAAACTTCATTCTAATCATCAAGCAGCTTTTCTTGGGAATCTTGACTGTTTTGCTTTGGACATCAGGACCGCCATTGATGATCTTACGCCATGTAAGGAAGAAGACACAGGGCAAAAAAAAATCTAGTTGTGATGCTTATTTGGAACATTTGTGACACTCAAAATCCGCGCTATAACGATTTGTGGCATTTTTAGAAGTTCAATAATCTTGCCTTTTCACACCGTAAATGCACGATGCTCTCACCCCTTGCATGTTTAAAATCTATATAATATTAATATATTTTGATATAATATTATATATGGAATTTATATAATTAAGAATATATAACTTACCCAAGATTAATTGATGAAGTGCAGCGTATTCGTTGATAAATTTGATCAGAAACCTGATTTTGCAACTTGAGTGACACTTTTGGTTTAAACAAACACAGACACACACACGCACACACACGCACACACACGCACACACACACGCACACACACATATATATATATATATATGACAAAATAATATATTCCACAATAAAGTATCCATGACACCGGATATCAAGTGTTGGAACCTAATTTAATTAAATGAAATGAATAACCTACTATAAAAATAATAATTGAACGAGTAAAGGCATTGTAGACTTGGATGTGTTTCCTTGCATTTTTACAACAATGTAGTTGTTAGTCAAAATTGTAAATCCATGTTGCTTTAAATACAATTCCAATTGCACAAAATATTGAAAGGAAAAGAAGATGCATGGGGAAAAAAGTAAGTTAATTAAACTTACATATGTGCACCGTAAATGCACGATGCGCTCACTCCTAGCACATTTAATTTCTTTATAACATTCATATATTTGGTATATAATTATATATTGATATAATTATTATATTTTTTAATTATTATTTATGTGCCACCTGGACATCTTAATTGAACGAAAACCGGGTGAAGAAAGCCCTTTATCCATCCACCTACATTTTCTTCGCCTAATAGGAGGTATAACACGACGACAATATGTAAGATCCTTAATCCTCCAAAGGTCTTCTATGTGCTTTTCGCACAGTATTTCAAGGATCATGGGGTGTTCGTGTTGAGCGCAGTCATAGCTTACGTGAATGATGAAGGTGCCATTGGCAATTACAATGGATTAGAATAAGGAAATGGGATAGTGGTTTCTAGTGAATTTATGACAGATTTGATGAAGCCTCATTCTAATCTTCAAGCTGCATTCCTTGGGGTTCTTGACAGTTCTTCTTTGGACATCAAAACCACCATTGATGATCTTATGACATGTATGGAAAAACAAGCATTGTATACAAAATTCCATTTGTGGAGCTTGTTTGGAACATTCGTGACATTCATAAGCCTCGATTTAAGGATTTGTGGGGATTTTTTGAAATTCAATTATTTGAAAATTGACACCACAAGTGCACATTGCGCTCACCCCTTGCACTTTTAAACTATCTATATTACACATATATTTCGATATAATATTATATATTGAATTGATATATTTACGAAAAAATAGCTTGCCCATGATTAATTGATGAAGAGCAACGTATTCGTTGTTAAATTCAATCGGCAACCTGATTTTGCAACTTGAGTGACACTTTTAGTTTAAATAAATAAATATATATATATATGTGTATATGACAAAATAATATATGCTAGAATAAACTATCCATGACACCGGATATCAAGTGTTGAACCCTAATTTAATTAAATGAATTGAATTACCAACTATAGAAATAATTGAACGAGTATGGGTGTTGTAGATTTAGATTTGTTTCCTTGCATTTAAACAATAATATAGTTGTTAGTCCAAATTGTAAATCAAGGTAGATTTAAATACTGTTCCAATTGCAAAAAATATTATAAGAAAAAAGAAGATGAAGGGGGAAAAAGTAAGTTAATTAAACTTACATATGTGCACCGTAAATGCAAGATGCGCTCACTCCAAGCACATTTAATTTGTTTATAACATTCATATATTTGGTATATAATTATACATATTGATATAATTATTATATTTTTAATTATCATTTATGCACCACCCGGACATCTTATTTGAACGAAAACCAGGTGAAGAAAGCCCTTCATCCATCCACCTACATTTTCTTGGCCTAATTGGAGGTATAACATGACGACAATATGTAAGATCCGTAACCCTCCAAAGGGCTTCCATGTGCTTTTCGCACAGTATTTCAAGGATCATGGGGTGTTCTTGTTGAGCGCAACGTGGCTTACGTGAATGATGAATGTGCCATTGGCAATTACAATGGATTAGAATAAGGAAATGGGACAGTGGTTTCCAGTGAATTAAGACAGAATTGATGAAGCCTCATTCTAATCATCAAGCTGCATTCCTTGGGGTCTTGACAGTTCAGCTTTGGACATCAAGACCACCATTTATGATCTTACGACATGTAAGGAAAAAAAACATTGTATAAAAAATATTCCATTTGTGCAGCTTGTTTGGAACATTCGTGACATTCATAAGCCTCGATTTAAGGATTTGTGGGGATTTTTTTGAAATTCAATAATCTTGCAAATTGACACCGCAAGTGCACATTGCGCTCTACCCTTGCACGTTTAGAATCTCTATATTACACATATATTTTTATATAATATTATATATTGAATTGATATATTTACGAATAAGTAGCTTGCCCATGATTAATTGATGAAGAGCAACGTATACGTTGATAAATTCGACAAGCAACCTGATTTTGCAACTTGAGTGACAATTTTAGTTTAAATATATATATATATATATGTGTGTGTATGTATGTGTATGTATATGACAAAATAATATATGCCAGAATAAACTATCCATGACACCGGATATCAAGTTTTGAAACCTAATTTAATTAAATGAATTGAATTACCAACTATAAAAATAATTGAAAGAGTATGGGCGTTGTAGATTTATATTTGTTTTCTTGCATCTAAACAATAATCTAGTTGTTAGTAGAAATTGTAAATCAAGGTAGATTTAAATATTGTTCCAATTGCGAAAAATATTAAAAGAAAAAGAAGATGAATGGGGAAAACTAAGTTAATAAACTTACATATGTGCAACATAAATGCATGATGCGCTCACTCCTAGCATGTTTACATTCTTTGTAACATTCATATATTTGGTAAAAAAGTATATATACATACATAATGGTTATATTTTTAATTAACACTTATATGCCACCCGGACATCTTATTCGAACAAAAACCGGCTGAAGAAAGCCCTTCATCCATTCACCTACATCTCCGTCGCCATATTGGAGGAATAACATGACAACAATATCTAAGATCCTTAATCTTCCTAAGGGCTTCCTGGTGTTTTTCGTGCAGCATTTCAAGGATCATGAGGTCAGCGCGATCGTGGCTTGCACGAATTGTGACGAAATTAAAATGAATCAGCTTAGGAAAATGTGATAGAGGTTGCTAGTGAACTTAAGGAAGTTGTAATGCTTATTTGGAATATTCATGACACTCAAAAGCCTCGCTATAATGATTTGTGGAGCTTTTTGGAAATTCAATAATGTTGTATATTCACACCGTAAATACACGATGCGCTTACCCCTTGCATGTTTAAAATCTCTTTAACATTTATATATTTTGATATAATATTATACATGGAATTGATATATTTAGGAATAAATAGCTTGCCCAAGAATATTTGATGAAGAGCAACGTATTCATTGATAAATTTGATTGGCAACCTGATTGTGCAACTTGAGACACTTTTAGTTTAAAAGAAAAAATAAATATACATATCTATATATGTGTGTGTATATATATATATCTGTGTATATATATGCCAAAATAATATAATCCCAACAAAGTATCCATGACACCGGATATCAAGTGTTTAAACCTAATTTTAAATGAATTAAATAACCAACTATAAAAATAATTGAACAAGTATAGGCGTTGTAGATTTGGATGTGTTTCCTTGCATTAAAAAAATAATTTAGTTGTTAATACAAATTTTGAATCTTGGTAGCTTTAAAAACTATTCCAATTGCGCAAATATTAAAAGAAAATAAAGATGAACTTGAAAAAATTAAGTTAATTAAACTTACATATGTGGAACGTAAATGCACGATGCTCTTACTCCTTGCACGTTTACACTCTTTATAACATATATTTGGATTTTTTTATATATTAGATATATAATTATTATATTGTTTAATTAACACTTATACGCCACCCGGACACCTTATGTGAACAGAATCTGGGTGAAGAAAGCCCTTCATCCATTCACCTAAGGGATTATGGGTTTCTGTCGAGCAGCATTTCAAGGATCATGGGCTGTCCATCTTCAGCGCGATCGTGAATTGCGCGAATGGTGAATGCATCATTAGTAATGACACTGAATCAGCTTAAGAAAAATGAGATAGAGGTTGCTAGTGAACTTAAGGCATAATTGATGAAACTTCATTCTAATCTTCAATCTTTTTTTTTGGGCTCTTGAAAGTTCTACTTTGGACATAAATACCTCCATTGATGATCTTACGGCATGTAAGGAAGAACACACACTGCAAAAAATTGCAGTTGCAAGGCTTATATAGAACATTCGTGACAATAAAAAGCCTTGCTATAAAGAGTTGTGGTGCTTTTTGGAAGTTCAATAATGTTGCATATTCACACCGTAAATGCACGGCGCGCTTACCCCTTGCATGTTTAGAATCTCTATTATATTCATATATTTTTATTTAATATTGTATATGGAACTGATATATTTAGGAATAAAGAGCTTGCCCAAGATTAATTTATGAAGAGAAACGTATACATTGATAAATTCGATCGGCAACTTGATTGTGCAACTTGAGTGACACTTTTAGTTTAACAGAATATATATGTGTGTGTATGCCAAAATAATATATGCCTCAATAGAGTATCCATGACACCGGATATCAAGTGTTGAAACCTAATTTAATTAAATGAATTAAATAACCAACCATAAAAACAATTGAATGGGTATGGGCATTGTAGATTTGGATATGTTTCCTTGCATTTAAGAAATAATCTTGCTGTTAGTCCAAATTGTAAATCCAGGTAGCTTTAAATACAATTCCAATTGAGTAAAATATTAAAAAGAAAACAAGATGAATGGGGGAAAAGTAAGTTGATTCAACTTACATATGTGCACCGTAAATGCACGATGTGCTCGCTTCTAGCACGTTTACACTCTTTATAACATTCACATATTTGGTATAAAATTATATATATAATTATTATTTTTAATTAACACTTACGTGCCACCCATACATCTTATTTGAACGAAACCCGGGTGAAGAAAGCCCTTCAGCCATGCACCAACATCTTCGTCACCAAATTGGAGGTATAACATGACAACAATATGTAAGATCTTTAATCCTCCAAAGGGCTTCCAGCATATTTTCACACAACATTTCAAGGATCATAGGGTGTTCATGTTCAGCGCGATCGTGGTTTACGCGAATGGTGCATGCACCATTGGAAATTACAATGGATTAGAATAAGGAAATAGGATAGAGGTTTCTAGTGAATTTAAGGCAGAATTGATGAAACCTCATTCTAATCTTCGAGCTTTATTTCTAGGTGTTCTTGACAGTTCTGCTTCGGAAATCAGGACCGCTATTGATGATCTTACGGAATGTAAGAAAGAACACACATTGTAAAAAAAATTTCATTTGTGGCGCTTATTTGGATCAATCTTGACATTCATAAGCCTCACTTTAAGGATTTGTAGTCCTTCCTTGAAATTCAATAATTTTGCATATTGACACCGTAAATGCACAATTCGCTCTCCCCTTGCACATTTAGAATCTCTATAATATACATATATTTCGATATAATATTATGTATGTAATTGGTATATTTAAGAATGAATAGATTGCCCAAGATTAATTGATGAAGAGCAACGTATTCGTTGATAAATTCGACTGGCAACCTGATTGTGCAACTTGAGTGACACTTTTAGTTTAAACAAATATTTATATATATATATGAGAACGATATGTAAGATCCTTATTTTCCTAGGGGATTCCAGGTTTCTGTCGCGCAACATTTCAAGGATCATAGGGCGTTCATCTTCAGATCGATCATAGATTACGTGAATGGTGAATGCTTCATTAGCTATGACAATGAATCAGCTTAAGAAAATGTGATAGAGGTTGCTAGTGAACTTAAGGCATAATTAATAAAACTTTATTCTAATCATCGAGCTATTTTGTTGGGTTCTTGACAGTTCTGCTTTAAATATCAAGACCCCCATTGATGATCTTATGCCATGAAAAGAAGAAGGCACACTGCAAAAAAATTGCAGTTGTAAGGCTTATTTGGAACATTCGTGACACACAAAACCTCGCTATAATGATTTTTGGTGCTTTTTGGAAGTTCAATAATGTTGCATATTCACACCATAAATGCACAATGCGCTGACCCCTTGCATGTTTAAAATCTCTATAATATTCGTATATTTTTGTATAATATTATATATGGAATTGATATATTTAGGAATAAATAGCTTGACCAAGATTAATTTATTAAGAACAACGTATTCATTGATAAATTCGATCGGCATCCTAATTGTGCAACTTAAGTGAGACTTTTAGTTTAAAAGAAAATTAATATATATATATGGGAAGGGTTCTATTAACATCCTTATTTGTACACCTATTTTAACACCAAATCTCAACCAACCATCTAACATGATGTTACGGTTGAGATTAATTTACTAAAAATAGATTAAATGAATGAGTGAGATCCTGTTAGATTGGATGGTTGAGATTTGGTGTCAAAATAGGTGTATAAATAATAGTGTCAATAGAACTCTTCCCTATATATACACATATGTGTGTGTATGCCAAAATAATATATGCTACAATAAAGTGTCCATGACACCGGATATCAAGTGTTGAAACCTAATTTAA
>JAULKJ010086578.1:0-15817 GCA_032355405.1 Rubia balearica | reverse complement strand
AATTCGGTTTCAAACCGAAATCGAATTATGAAATGAAGTGAATTTTAAGTGGATATGAATATTCAGGTGGGGCGGGTACGGTAGGTATGAGGTGGGTATGGATACCCAGGTGGGTAATGGGGCGGGGTGGATTTTTTGTTATACCCATCGAGGCAGGGATGGATTTTAATATCATACCCACCATGGGTGATGGGGCGGAAATGGGTACAAAAATTTTATGTGGGTATGAGTATGGAGGTACCATAACCCGTACCCAACTCGCCCCACTGGCATCCCTATTCCTGATACTTTGCTTCAGTCCCAAACTCTTACCATATTTTTTGGGCCCCATTTTTCTGAAAAAACTACTATATATAATATTTTTTTAGAAAAAAAAGAAAATTGGTTGAATTTAAATAAAAAAAAAGACCCCAGTCATTCCTTTTTTGCCTCTTCGGCTGTTCTACTTATGATTTTAACAATGAGAAAGTCTCATGAAAAACGGTTTATCCATAAATAAAAATGTATGCACATAAATTAAATAATGTAAAGTAAAAAAATGAATGTTATGAGTCTAGAGCTACATGAATGTAAGATTAGCATAATTTTTATAACAAATCTAAGAATTTACTATTAATAATATCATAAGTGTGGTACAATTTAAGAATGTATTTTCAATTTCATTTAATATTATTAGATTTTTTCAATTTTTATATGGGCATAAAGGTATTATTCTACATCCACATTTTTTTTAAAAATAAAAATAAAATTTTGATATGAACATGCATGTATTTGATATGAAAATTCATATTTCTTATAGTTAAGACATATACAAATATTATAAAATAACTTTAAAATATTAGTATTAATAGAAATTGCGTGTATTGAAAACAATATATTATTTTCATAAATTTTTTGAAGTGTTTTAAAAAAATAGCCTACTTATTTTGATAAATGTCTTAGATATATATATATATATGTATGTATATTACAATATTATAAACTAATTTAAATTGTTTGTATTTTAATCATGTATAACAATAAAAAAAACTAGGTATTAAAAAATATGATTATGAAGAATGTAGTAAAGTGCATACGACAATATTCAAAGTAAATAAATTTATGTTATAAAAAATATTTTACTTTGAGAAATAAATAATTTTTAAATTAATTTCCGTTCAATTCAGTATCTTCAAATTTATTTCAGTTCAATTTAGTGTATTTAAATTTATTTCAGTTTAGTTCAACATATTTATATTTAGTTCAATATTTTTATTTTTATTTCAATTCTATATAGTATATATATATATATATATATATTCCAGTTCAGCTCAGTGAAAATCTAAAGAACATGACCTACCACTTCAGTTTTCTATCTTTCTATTTTAACTGAAAATATATCATTTACCGAGTTATTTGTTTTTTGATTTATGAAGTTTTGATTAATAGAAGGTGTTGCTTTATACCGACTAATTGTTAAACATGGTCATTTTATGTAACTAATGAGGTGATTTTATGTTTGTTTTTATTTATTGTAATGAAATTCCTATAAATTTGAAAAACTTTTCAAATGTATCGTAATGTATAAATAATTATAGTTTAACAATAAAAAGTATTAAAATGAGATTTTTTTATAATGGGTCTAACTGTTAGTCGATCTAACATGAAACCTTCTCCTTGATAAATGTTCTATAATTTAACTGAGGATATAATTAATGTTTAAATATAATAAAGTCAAAAGAAATAAAACTGAGGTTACAACAGTGTGTAAAAATGTAACAATGACTGTGGGCGAAAAACACATAGCATAGGTGCGATTCGCTCAGCCATGAAACGTGGGAGTGGCCGGCCTTGGAGAAAGGTGGCGCTGCCGGTGTCAAATTGGACTCATTTGATGCAGAAGGAGTTGATGAGGCTACTAGTCAACTTGAATGCGAAGAAACGATCAAAGGCAGGAGGAGGGAATCCAAACGGAATTGGAGGTAAAATATGTAAAGCCCTCTACTGTAGATAAAACGGAGATGTTGAATGGAGTAAATAGGGAGAAACGATGGGTAGATGTGATTAGTGGAAACATGGATCAATCAAATGGTATGAAAATTGGGTATGTAGCTCCCAAAGTAGTTGATGGTGAATTGTCTGTGGAAATTGAGTTTGATGATGTGAAATGGGAAATTGATCTCTAATTCCGAATTTGTTTGGGGGGACATTTGACGATGTCCGCTGTTAGCAGATTTATGAGTAAATTTTGGGCATTTGTGGCATTTTCGGATCTTTTGTATGTAGAGGAGGGTTATTTTATAGTCAAATTTAGATCTGAGGATAGAGATGCAGTGTTGAGGAAGGTGCCATATACTATTTATAGTCTGACGAGGTATTTGCGAATCTGTAAACCAAATTTCTCCCTGAAGAATGATATGGTAAGAATTGTACATATCTAGGTGAAGTTAGCTAGATTACCGGTTCATCTGTGGGGTTCAACAAGTCTTGGAAAAATTGGCAGTGCTTTTGGGAAGTTTTTTTTTTTTTTACAAACGAGTGCACATCTAACAAGTTGAGGATTCCTTATGCTATAATTTTGGTGAAGGTTGATATTTCTATGAAGATCCCTGAGATAGTTAGTATAAAGGATGTGGATGGAAGCATAATCAAGCTGAAAGTTGAAAGAGAAAGGAAGCCAATGTTTTGTGAAATATGCCAGATGGGAGGCCACATTTGTAGGAAAAAAGAAGGTACTGGTAAAAGAATGATTCAAAAATGGCAACCAAAGAACAAGATGGAAAAGCCTAAAGTAGTAGAGGATGTTGAGAACCAGAAGGACAGTAACCAGAAGATTGTGATTCAAAAAGACGGAGCAGATGAATGGACTAATGTGACAAGAAATAGGGGAAAATAGGTTTGTATGATGGATTATGTAGGAAGAATAAGGGGGGAGGAGAAATCCGAGAAAATTTCAATTATACCTTCAGGAGTTTGGATGGACTCTGGAGGTGAGTATGGATTTATCCCATGATTATTTCATGGAATTTAAGGGGGTTAAATAAAAAAACAAAATAGTTTGAGATTAGCTTCCATCTCAAGGCTATGGATGTGATGCTTGTTGTATTGTTGGAAACAAGAGTTAAAGAAGAAAATGCAAAAAACAAATTAGGAATTTGTTTGGTGACAAATGAGAATTTATTGATAATTATGAAAAACACCCAAATGGGAGGATATGGTTGTTATGGAAAAGAGGCAGAGTTAAAGTTCAGAAGATATGTGCTACTGACCAAATGATGCAATGCCTGGTAAGGGATGGATATGGAATAGTGATGCTTTGGATTACTGATATCTACGTTGGGAACCACTTGAAATAGAGGAAAAGTCTATGTAGAAGTATTGAGCAATCTCAAAATCAGGTTCAGGGGGACATGGATACTGATCGGAGATTATAATAATGTTTTAATACAGACTTAAGTGAGGTTGAAAGTTGTGGAGATTACTACACATGGTTGAATCATCATGTAGAAGGGGTGATATATTCGAGGATCGGTAGAGCGTTGGCCAATAGGGAATGGTCTTGTAAGTTCCTAGGTGTGGTTGTTGAAAATTTAGAACTTAGGGTGCCATACCATGCACTGTTGAGAGTTAAGCCGGGAGAATAGATATATTGTAAACATATGCAATTCAAATTTATGAAATTTCTATTGTAACAGAAGGAGGTTAAACAGGCCATTGAAGAAAGTTGGAGCAAACTGTTTAGGAGGAGACCGATGTTTACAGTTTGGAAAAGTTGCTGAGATTGTAAAATGATCTATGAAAGTTCACAAAGCAGATTAGAGGCACAAAAGTTAAATGGAGCAAGCAAGAGATGAACTGGTTGAAGCTCAACAGAATCTTATAAGCCATAGAATGGAGAAATAGTGGATTGAAAAAGTGATATGTTGCATAAAAGTGGTTCAGAAACGAGGTGATATTGGTGAGAAATGGGCTAAACAAAGATCAAAAGCTAAATGGTTGAATCTGGGGGGAATGTGAACAATGCATACTTCTATGCATCTGCGAAATTGAGAAATAAATTGATGGGCTTACTGAAAATGGAGAAAGAAAATGGTGAAGTAATTAATGATCAGCAAGGGATGGAAAAGGAGATCCTAGAGTTCTATGAAAATGTGATTTGAAGAGTTGAAATGATAGAAAAAATTGTTGACATAAGGGTGATCAGAAATGGGAAAATGCTAAACAATAAAGAAAGAAGAAGTTTGATAGCAAAGGTGACAATGTAGGAGGTCTGGGAAGCTTTGAAAGGAATTGGAGATTCGAAAGGAATGTAGGAGGTCTGCGAATTGCAATTTGGTGACATTAATCCCTAAGCACCCAGCTGCTAGAAAAGTGAAGGAATTGTGGCCTATTTCTTGTTGCTCCACTCCGTATAAAATGATCTCCAAAATTTTGACCAGCAGGTTTAGTAAAGTGATGAATGAGGTGGTTCAGGAGAATCAAGTAGCGTTTGTACCGGGAAGAAGCATCCATGACCATATAATGATTGCATATTAATTGATTAGGGGATATAGCCAGAAAAATGGAAGCTCAAGATGTACTATACAAATGGACATACAGAAAGCATACGATACAGTGGACTGGGAAGCACTTGAAGAGATCTTGAGGGGAATGAGTCTTCCGGACATGTATGTGAATTGGGCTATACTTTGTGTTTCAACAATATCATATAAGTATGTGGTAAATGGTAAGCCTACTAAAATTGTGAAGGCTAGGGTAGGTTGAGGCATGGGTATAGAAAATTTGAAGTCTTATATGGCCTTAGAGTCAGTAAAACAAGTGCAAAGTCTATTTTGGTAAGGTTTATGATGATAAAAAATAAACTATACTGAGAGTTACTGACTTTGATAAGGGTTTGCTACCATTTCACTATTTAGGTGTGCCCCTTGATAGTAGGAAACTCACCGTACAGATGTGCAAACCATTGGTGGACAAAATAGTTGACAAAATCAGGAATTGGAGCGTAAAACTTTTAAGTTATGTGGGGAGATTACAAATGGTTTGAAGTGTACTTTTCTCGCTCACAGACTACCGGTTACGGGTATTCCCTCTACCTAAATCAGTTCTTAAACATATTGAAGCCTTGTATTGATCTTTTATGTGGAGTGGGGGTGAAGTGATTACAGGAAAGTCACCGGTGTCTTGGTCGAAAATATGTGAACCAAAGAAATCTGGGGGTGTAAATGTGATTCCTTACCTGAGTGGAATTTGGCCTATTTGAGTAAAGTATTATGGAATTTGTATCTTAAACGTATAGATTAATTATGGATTAAGTGGATACATTCATGTTACATAAAAGGAAGGGATGTGATGAGTATAAAATTCATGGCTTCATGTTCCTGGATTGTTAAAAGACTAGCAAAGTGCAGAACGGATGTACAAGGCTTGGAGGCCTGGATAAAACAAAAGGAAATTGGCAGGTTTAATACACGTATGGTTTATGATGGACTGAGACGGGATCGGCCAAAAGTGCCGTGGGGAAAGTTACTGGAGGGAAATTTTGTGAGGCTGAGAGCCAAATTTATTCCTTGGTTAAGCTGTCATAAAAGACTTGCAACAACAGACAGAATGAGGAGGTTTGGATTGACAACTAATGCGAAGTGCCTGTTCTGCAAGGATGAGAAGTTATTCAACATATGTTTTTCGGCTGCAGGGAGACTAGAGTAATATGGTGTGAGGTTTTAAGATGGTTGCAAATGGCAAGAACACCTGGGGAATGAGATTCAGAATTGGAGTGGCTGATTAGGCGATGTAGAGGCAAGGGATGGAGAGAAAAAGTGCTCAAGGTTGCAACAGTAGAGATGCTATATGGAGTGTGGCAATGACGGAATGAGAAATGTTTTAAATCTAACACTAGAGAGGTAGATATACGTAAAACGTATTGTTGAATGTAAAGTGAGTAGCATTGGACCCAAAGCTTAAGAAAAAAATGTGTTAAGCTTATAGTAGAGTATGAATAGGAGATAGGAGATTTTATAAACTCGGAGGATGTACATTGTTTTGGAGATCTTAATGAGAGTTAACATGTTCCAAAAAAAATTTAAAAAAACAAAGGAAATGGGATCCTTGGGAGATGAACTTTAGACTAAACCTTATAAAGATAGTTTGCTTTTCCCGGGAACAAGTCTTGGGTAATTAGACAGAATATGTTCGATTAAAAGTATTTCCCCCTATATAATCCATCTTTATTACAACTATATGATTACTCCCATCATTTTAAAAATCAGAATATAATTTTAATGAAACATTTTTATCATTTTAAAATGCTTTCATTCCTAAACTTATGGAGCAATCATTATACGTTTAATTTAAATGCTTTGTGTTTGCAATTCCAATGTTGGAGCATTATAAAATAAATATAGAATAGACATATTTTAATGTGAAAATATAAAATTATTTTAATGAAAGGCGTAACATATATATTTTAAGATATAGTATTTAAATATATAATACAGTATATATAATTTATAAAATACAACATTTAAGTTAAAGAATATAATAATAGCCCCATAACTGGGGAAAATATCTGCACTACTTTTAGATTTCAATATCCATAAAAATTTGGATACTAATTAATATGTGTCGTTTATCTTCTTTTTTTAAAAAAATAATCTTAATAGGACGAGTGTTTATAGGGTTTCCATCCATTTTCTATCAAGTTCAATTTCGCACATGCGATTACAACATATGATATGTGATAAACTCATTTACACGGGATCTCTATCTAGATATTACAAGTCTAATTTAATTCCTCATTGGCTAAAATGGAGAGGTACACAAAGGAATTAATTGATATAGTACAATACTAATTAAGCAAAGTCATATGTGGCAACGAGAAAGACATATTAAAAACAAGTGGTTGTCACTGTGTAGTCATAGTGTAACTACAATAGTATCGGTACGAGATTACTATCAGAAATAAAAACAATGAAATATCAAATGAAACACACGTAAAATGTTTCATCCACCCCTCTGATCAAACATCTAAGACAATCAATGTGGTTTACAAACTAATAACTAAAGATGTATAGAAAAATATTAATAATATCATTAAATTACACAGTACTTGATGGAATGTATTAAAGTTTACTACAGAGTATATGCGTATAGGCATGCTTATCTTAATTACACCTATGAACTCAATCTTAATTAAGCACGCTAAGAATATTCCAACACTTGCGTTGATTAATAATACATATCGTGTATCAAAATCGTTCATTTGCATTGCATCAAACATTTGTCCAAGATATCTGAAGCATAAATAAAAGAGATATTTCAAATCTGCTTTTTCGAGAAAATGTCAAAAGGTATTGCAGACTCTGCAGTGAAAGGCAATAATTAATGGAACATTGCTAGTAACGTGCATGTATGTTGCTCTTCATTTGGATAAAATTAGTTGGAAGGACCAATAACAAGTACCAACGGAAACATAGAAGGTTCAAGGTACTCCCTCCCTCCTAGTTCAAACTGCACATTTTTTGGTCAACTTTCTCATACCATGTTTGACCAACGATAGCTTTATTTATATATAATAATGGTTTATTAAAATTTAATGTTTAGAAAATACACCATGCAGGGAATCCAATGATATCTCACATAATGATATTTGTATCTATATACTGGTTAAAATTTATGGTCAAATGCGTCTTGAGAAAGTTGAACAAAAAGTGTGCAGTTTGAATTGGGACAGAGGGAGTACAACTAATTTACACAGTGAAAAAAATTATATCAGAAATAACTTTTTATTTGGCAAAATCTTGGAAAAACAGTCTTTCCATTGCCATATAAAAGGATTGGGTTGAAATAGAATTACAATACGATAAAAGGTTTCGATAGTAATATTAAAATTTACTATGTAACGTGCAGTATATTTTAGTATCATGTGGCCTGCTCCACCTATAAGTAAGTCATAGATGCACGTATGTCTTTAATTCATCAAACTTTGGTCATTTGGGTTAGCAAAAATAAAATAATTTTCAGTGGAGTGATCAACAAGGATTGATATAAAGCAGTTAGCAAAACTAAAGCGTCAATTTTGATGATTGTTAATGTTGTTTTGTCCGTAATGCGAGATTCAGTTAATCCGCCGTGCTAAACAAAGCATAATTGGCTGCTAAGTCAAACAATTGGGAAGGAAAAAAAGAGACATAATTAGAGATGTTCCTATCGAACCGATCATTTCCCCGTACCCGCAAGACAGAATTTATATAGCCGTGTGGTGTGGCTCAATTCAAACCATGCAAACATTTGAAAAGCAATACGGAATCAATAGTAGTATGTGATAACAAGTTGTTGTTGACGATTGAGATTGTGTTCAGATAATTGTAACGCACTCGTACTAATTAATAAAAATTGTCAAGTGTTTGAATATTTTAAAAAAACAAATATTCGTTTCACTCCAATAGCTTGATGATGTGGGAAATCGATGTCAATAGTGCATTACACAAAAATAAAAATAAAAAATATTCTTCATTATAGATCAATTTCATTTTACTTCAAACTTATATAATTTTATTTTTTCAATTTTATTTTATAAGGAACTTCTCAAATTATTTTTTTAATACATTAGTATGTTAAATAATTGATTGTTGTAAAACTATAGTATTATACATTGAAATCATAGTTCATACATTATATTTAATAAATAAAAATTTTAATTTCAAAATTATTTGATTGAGAGCATTAATAGTACTTTTATCAAACTTATTGGTTTTGAATACAGTTAAATTTACCAAATGTACATACGTATATGTTAAAGTGAGGGCCCCATATGGAGATCCAAAAACAGAAGTTCTATTCTACGGTGTTAATTGAAATTGCGCCTGTCAGATTGAAACTCTTCCATGAATCTTACGTTGGAGACATTATTTTGGTTTAAGAATGTCTATATTACGTGGCAATCGTCCCGTTTTTAAAGTGAATCCTGCATTGGAAATACTCCAACCTACCAAAATTATGGTGCGAGTAGTGATGATAATGGGGATTCGGATTGTCGTACTCCCATACCCATGAGCAACGAAAAAATTCATACCAATACCCGTCTCATCACCTATAGCAGGTACAACATTAAAATTTACCTCTGCCCCCATCGGGTATTATGTAAAATCTATCTCCTCCCACATCACCCATTTTGTCTGGGACAGAGGGAGTGAATTTTTATTTGTCGTTATTATGCGTAAGTAAACATACTAACAGTCAAATGCATTTTTTGAACTGCATAATAATGATTGCGGGGCAATTCGATCTGGGACAGATGGAAGGATACCTTGATCCTTAGGTTGGGATGGAGCAAGCATTAAAACGAAGGAAGTAACAGGCATGCATTACGGAATCTGAAATGAATCATGCCATTGAAAGTGAAGTATGTGGCCTGAAGCTGCAGCCTGCATGCATGCATCTCCAAACCCTACACAGTCGTCCATTCCCTGTGAAAACTAGCGGTGCGCAGCCTATACACATATACCTAGCGTGTGTATGAGTGCACTGAATTATTTATGAAAAAGGTTGAGGTCGAATTCAAAATTTATAATAGTAGGCCCCATGTCATTCTTAAATTAATCGAGAATAAGAAGCACTCGCTTTAAAGAATGTAGAATCGAAGCAACGCGCAATTGATTGAGTTTTAGGTTGACGAATTACATAATGTTTAAAGTCTACTACTACGGAGCATACCTTATTTTTACCCATTTGATTGAGATTTACGTTGACAAATTACTTCACGTTTGAGGTCCAAATATTCTACCCATCTTATCTTTTTCCGTTGGGTTTATGTCGGCGCAGCAGAAACGGATACATGAGAACATAAAATCATATACACAAAAAGGCTGATTTCACTCCGCTTGATCGAACATGTGAACTTTGTGAATTGGAGGTTGAATCAAGTAAGCACCTCTTCTTCAAATGTGAATTCACATATGCTGATTGGGAGAGGGATTGGATTAAGAGGAGAAGACACATTGATTCGATTATAAATTCGGATAAGTGGATTAGGAATCAAGTAGAGGTTTGAAGCTGAGGAGACTTCTTAACTCGATGACACTCATAATCTCTATCTACCATATCTGGATAGAGCTGAATAAAGTTTTCCATGAAGGATTAATGCGGAAATCAGAGAGGGTTGTAAAAATTATTGTTCCGGAATGCTACATGGTTCTTAATCTTGTATTCCCTAACAAAATTTACTAATGGGGAGGATATTGCAATGGAATTAACTGGTCTAGAGCTAGCTGGGTTTTCAGTATGATCGACTCGGAAGGAAACAATCGGGAGTTGGCCGAGAGCAAAATATGGACTTGACGGGAATGTCTTGATTTATATGTAAGTTTTCTAGATTTTTTAAAGTTATTTTGGAATTCTTGAAGACCCAGCAAAACCTTCATCACGTCTCGTGAGTAATGTCACGACCAGTGAGAGCAAAATTTGATTTTTCGGTCCATGAGATCGTGAAGCCTTAGCACGGTCCGTGTGTGAATAAACTTATTTGGGACAAGAATTTTGTATCAAAGGCGTGTTAGGTAATAAATGGCTCACAATCCGTGAAGATGAAAATGATGGTTTTGAAGGCGGAATGGTGTAGATCTTGGCTTCTGGGCGTCACAAAGCACTCGAGGTTGCACTAAACATACTCTCTTCTCACGTGTTGTGCGCAACGACAATGGGGAATATTTCAAAGAGAATGAAGGCATCACTTTTATGCCTTCTTGCATTTGTACACTTAATGAATTAACGGCAGACGGGACGAGAACACATGAAGGCATAATTATTTATGACTAATTGCAGTCACATACTTAATGAATTGACGACGGAAAAGACTAGAACGTACGAAGGCATAATTCTTTATGTATTCTTGCAATAAGATACTTAATGAATTGGCACAGATTTGACGGTACATAATGGCCTGCATAACTCCTTTATTAAGGAGCTAAATGGCCAAATAAGTTTACCATTTGCTTAAAAAATGGTGGGACAATTGTAAAGGCCGCCACGTGGATGTGCGTGTAGAGTTATGCCATTTCTCATTATCAACATGCATATGTTTTTCAAGAGGAAGCCTTGAGGCTCAAACACAGTCGCAATTTCTCCCAACCTCTAGAAATCAATCTCGACACACCAAACAGGATCGACATTGAAGACCAATGGCACATCTATTTCACCACTTTAGATGTGCATATGGTAGAAGTTGTTCCTCGTTCGAGATATCCGGCACAATCTTACTGCAAATAGACCATCCTTGTTTTTGAAAGCCTTTGTGTAAATTTCCAAGATAGTACTAGCAGCAGAAACAAAAATCATTCTCAAAGGCCTTGACTACACTATCAAAGTAGATCATGCGATTGAAGGCCTTGGACTCCTATCAAGGATAGTCTCACTATGTGAAGACCCGACACTACATTGATCTTGGATCATAGACCTCAACATTGAAAACCAACACATTTTGAGGGTCGGGAGTCAAACCCCGGTCTAACATCAATAGAAAGTCTCAATTGCTCGAGGTAAAAGCGGACAAAGAGTAGGAAGGGGAATTCTACTTCTTACATGCTCAGGAGAACCATTCATCTTGATTCTGCATCCAGACCTCAACTCAAAAGACCTCAACTTAGAGGAAGAGACACACTCACAAGTGCCAGATAAACCATCAGCCACAAATTTATTTGAAGGCCTCACTCCCCTACTTTGAGGTAGAAGTGGTTTCAGAAGGGCTGAGTACTATCTCAGTTGTACACCTTGTTAGAAGGTCTCTTCTGTTCTAAGGTAGAAACATATTAGTTTGAGTATGAGAGCACGTTCTCCTGCCCGCTAGCAAAAAATTTAATTTCAGTTTACTGATCGCATTTGTCCCTTAACATTGCGGGGTCCTTATTTGGACCCCCACCCAAAGGTAGAGGAGTTTTTGCAACATCCCCATCGAATATTTCGACATATATATTATTTACCATATTCACTAAAAAATAATCAAGAATATAAATAGTGAAACCAACCTATTACTACGGATCCTTTCAACAATAATATGGGGCATATTAGCGTGATAGATCATAAACTCGCTCGTCATGATAAAAGAGCATTGTTTCGCTAAAAATGTGCATTGTCATTTTATAGATTTGTACTTCCTTTGTCCCCTCTATATGTGTCACTAAAAAAAAAATCTAGTAGTGACGCATATTTCATGACAGTTAAGGAAATGTCACAACATTTGTTCCACCTTCAAGTGTCACTAAAATATTTGTGACATGTTCACATGTCCGTAAACTGAATTGCCACATCAATCAATGTCACAAAATTTAGGACACTTCTAAATTGAACTGCATCTTAAAGCGTCACAAAAAATATAACGATGCTTCAATGCGTCACCATTTTTTTCGTGACACGCTGAATAAAGACACTTCACATAGCGTCACTAATCATTTTAGCGACACCTTTGAGTAACATAGATGTTCCAAAAAAACGTCACTACTGAAAGTGTTTTTTGTAGTGTGTCTTATTTCACTATTCATCAAGAAAGTTGATATTGTTTGAATTATAAAAATTTATCGATATATGAATATGAAAATTATAGTGTGAGATATTGCTACATTCATCTTGATGCATATTTTCAGAATATCTATTTTTTATAATCTATTATTATACATAATTTAATATATTAAAATTATAAAATAATTAATAAATAGTGAAAAGAGGAAGTAAGACATAATTAGATGGACAGGGGGAGTAAATGAATTTAAGTGTATATAATTGTTGAACACAATTTTTCAACAATAATAAGTAGAAAAAATCAAGTTAAAAATTGAAAAAAATCGAATAAATGGATGAAATTGAATCAATCTCGCTAAAAAATATGATAACATTATTTATAATTACTTCAAACATAAAAGAGTGACAATATTAGAAAATCGACGTATAAATTGACCTGGAATGGGCAGGTGGTTAAAGGCTAGTATATCGTCTGCCGAAATGCCCATTTGCTGAATAAAAGTTGTAAAGAAATTTTTTTAAAGCAAGTATGTGAGAGTGGGTGTATATAAAAGGAGCAGACTAGCACTGCAGACTGCAGTACACTGTACACCACATATACTTAGGATGGTCCCAAGAGGCGAAATAAACAGGAGACACAGACTCCAATTCAAAGAATCTACATACCATACAAATCGCAGAAAATTGAATGAACCTCGATATTTATTAAATTTCAAAATTTGTAGATTGAGAGCATTGCATCAATAAATCTTCGACAACCCCACCAGCAATAATTCATTTTCTTCTTCTTTTTGTTCTACTTGGAATCTTTTAATCGTATTCTTTGAACGGATTGTTTAGAACAAATTATAATATTTGATTGAGTAATTTAAACATCAATTATCACATGGAGGAAGGACACCATGCATACCGGGGATCCAAGTCTTTTCATTGAACGATACCTACGGGTACGGTCAACACTAGTTTATTTATTATCTTTGGATTGCGTCTGGTTTAGTGGTAATTTATGCCTTTGTAATTAGGAGATTTAGGGTTCAAACCACATCTTTGTCAAAATTTGTAAATATTAAAGCAATTTCTTGATAGAGATTACACAAAACTATGGGATTGTATCGGTGATTTCTGTTGTGGTTTCCCAACATTCAGACGATCAATGAAGGTGAGATCGTGGTAATTCCAGTTTCGTTGGCGGACCCTCCAGCCCCCGCCGAACCGCAAATTACGAAAAATATACAGGGTAAAAATTTCAAAAATTTTTTATCAGCCCCCTATGATATAGGAAAATATTAAAAAATATTTTTCAACCTCCACCACATTTTTATACTGCCTCCGCCCTTGGTTGGTGGTGCAACGTTTAGGTATTCATAAAAAGGTGTCTCAAGCTATTCAAATGGATGGAGTTCCAATTTTCACTGAACTTCAATAGATTTAATGGTAATGTCTCCTAATTAGATTCTAGAGTAAGACGTTTATATGTAATTTTGTTACGTTTACGTAATCTTTTTAAAAAAAGTTTATTTATTATCTTGTTTGATTCTCGAGTGTTGAGGATTCACGTAGTGATTGTTACCTTCTTTAGTTTTGTAATACTCGAGTTAAAAGTTATAACAATTACTATTGTTACTCCCTCCGTCCCAATTCAAACTGCACACTGTTTGACCATTAATAACTTTAATTACGGATATTAATGGTACATTAAAATTTAATATTTAGAAACTACGTCGACATGAGAGTCTAACAATATCTCACATGATGATATTAGAGTCTATATACTAATTGAAATTTATGGACAAACATGATTTGAGAAAGTTGATCAAAAAGTGTGCAGTTTGAATTGGGACAGAAAGAGTATCTTTTCTTGTGCTGCTTATAATTTTTACGCTTTGCATGGATTCTGGAATCCCATCATTCGTTGCTGTTACGTCAGTTCTAAATGTTGATTTTTTTTAAACTGCATTATACAATCGGGAACATTAATTTGACAGATTTAACGTGGTTTTCTGCTAATGCATGATTTTATTTCTTTCATTATTTATGTTACTAGCATTATTTTTGTCGGTTTTGCTTGCTTAAATTAATTACCATTATGTTACTATTAGAACCAAGCGTAGAGGAATCATACACGTTATTTTATATATAATCTTGCTTGCTTTTTCGTTTACTATTTCCTTACATCTGAAGATTTGTAGCCCTATTTTTATACACAAACTACAATGGGTGTCCTTTGACCCAAAAAGTTGTTTTTAAAAAAATGAAAAAGTGTCAATATAACCCTACCTACTTGACTGGCATAAATGCCAATATAACGCTCAGATAATTTTTAGTGCAAAAATAACCCTAACTATTTAATGTAAGTGTCATTATAACCCCCAGACCCCATTTCCGGCATTGACTTCGCCGGACCACCGCCGGACCACCGCCGGACCGCCGTCGGGCTACCGTCGGATGTCGGAATGGGTAGAATTGCACTTACATCAACTAAGTAGGGTTATATCTTCACTTTCAGTTATCAAAATGTTATATTGGCACTTATGTCAAGTATGTAATGTTATAAAAACACTTTTCCCTATAAGCAATAACACTTTTGTATGTGATATCGTTGGATTCGTCATAATAAGCAATTTTCAAAAAATAACTTTTTGTTTGTCAATATTATATGCAGTTAAATATATTAGCGGTCATACGTGGAATTGAAAGTTATGGAAAAAAATTCTGTGTAATTTAATTTGGGACAGAGAGTAAATCCTATCATGTGCAAATCCGAATTTGAGACCTTTGGTACAGAAGCCAATGGAAGGAGAGATCAAAAGGAGTGTTATTTGCATTAAGCACCCTGGTTTAATAGGTGACTGTCATCTTATACCCCTTAAAGTAATATATTCACGAACGGGACTAGGGGTGTTTATGGGGTGGGGCGAGTCGGAACGGCTGTCCCGACCTAAATTGACTCAAAATTTTGGAACAAATGGGTTGGGTCGGGTCAAAATTTTCAAATTTTAGGGTCGGGTCAGATTAAGTCATGGGTCGACCAAAATCGACCAAAATCATTAAAAAATAGTAAATTTTTTATAATTTATTTTAAAATATATTATTTTTAAATGTAATAATATTTAATTAATAAATAAAATTATGATATATTTTTATATAATTTAAAATAAATATATTATATAATATTTAATTGTATAATATTCACTTAATAAAGAAAAGACAAAGTTTTGGGAAAGACGGTCTTTCCATAAGCTTATGGAAAGACAGAGTTTAATTAGAATAATAAAAGGTAAAAGGTCTTAGTTGCAACATTAAAGTTTTATTATATAACATGTAGTAGTTA
>JAULKJ010086471.1:0-15820 GCA_032355405.1 Rubia balearica | reverse complement strand
CAAACAGATTTCGACACTTTCCAACCCGACCCGACCCAACAAACCCAACAAATAAATTTCGACATGTTTCAACCCAACCCGAACCCGACTCGACCCGACCCGACCAACAGATTTCGATCCGTTTCAACCCAACCCGCTTCAACCCGACCCGAACCCCGATCCGGCCAACATACTTCGACCCGTTTCAACCCGACCCGAACCCAATCCGGACCGAACCAACAATCTTCGACCTGTTTCAACCCGACCCGACCCGAACCAACCAACAGATTTTGACCCGTTTCAATCCAAACTTGTTTGACCAGAACTCAAAACTGACCCGAATAACCGAATTGACAGCTCTAGGTATGAGTAAAAATCATCTCATTTTACCTGCCTCCTGCTTTAACAATTCTGCGTACAACTCTATCAACCCCAGCCCAAGTGAGGAAAAATATAGCCTAAAACAAATAACCCACCAACCACAAGGAAGACCAATAACTAAAGCGGACCATATCCCAAACCAAGAACAATAAAGCACAATTCCAGCACTCATTGGAGCAATTACAACATTGAGCCCGACGCACTAGGCCAAATCAAAATATATCAAGTTCATCATATATACAGCCCAAACAAAGAGACATACTCCCCCTGACCCAGTAGAATTGACATATTTACTATTTGCATAGTTTTCCATGATCATGTTTGACCATCAATAACTCTAGCTACATATACCAATTACGTATAAAATTTTGATATTTAGAAAATACTTATGTTAAGATGAATTCGACAATATATTAAACGATATATTTATTATATGTATATTAATTTTATATTTATGGTCAAAGTTTGACAACTTTAACTTTGAAAAACAAAAATATGCCAATTATGCTAGGACGGAGGGAGTACATGTTACGATGAAGCTTGACAAGAAAATTCTACCCCTCCAGAGCCACGACTAACCCGACAAGTCATGCACAGCCTAACTGACCCACAAGCAAGCCCAAGCAACACAAGAGAAGTGGCAGAAGGGGTGAACGCACAACAGGTTATGGCAAATACAGTAAGCATCGGAGCATCGCATTCGGAGCAAGGAGGTAAAACAGAGGTGCACCATGAAAAAGAGCAGCCCACCAGCACTTCAACCATTGCCAGTTAATCAACAACGCCAGAGGAGTCACCAAGATTGGATGCGGCGCTGACACAGGTTGGCGACCAAACCAAAATAGAGATGATGGGGCACAGCAACGGAGACAAACTCTCCGAACCAAAGACGAATGAGGTTGGAATGGCAACTGGGCTGGAAACTAGCACCGCTTACGCTGGCTCAATGGAGGGTTCGATGACGCCGCCGGAGTACATACTACGAACAGAAGAGGTTGGCAACGGAAGCGGATTAATGCTGAAGAGGATTGCCATAGGAGATAAGCCCTCTGAAACCCCGGCCGAAAGAGGGAGAAAATTCTATATTTGGGGTTATAGTAAGTGGAAGCAAACGGGGAGGATGGATTTGTTAAATGCGTCTTCTTTATTATTATTTTTTTTTTAATTTTGAAAAAGGAGATGGCGCGTCTTTATTATTTTCAATTTTTATTAATTTTGAAAAAATGGAGGATGCATTTACTAAATGTTTCTTCATCATTTTTAATTTTTTTGAACATTTACTGGACAAATAAATGAAAAACGGAAAAGATAAATACATAAGATTAAAAATTGGATGCATCAGAATTAATGGTAAATAAATCTACACACAACAACGAAATATTCCATCACCACTATTACTTTTAAATGCATCATACGGCATTTACAAATGATAAAACTCATTTTTTAAAAACCCCTCTTAATTTTTCGTACAAAATAATTAAAAAGTTAAAATTTCTCATCCATAAATTATTAAAAATATATAGCAATTTTTTTTAATCAAATATTATTTAGTTTAAGAAATTTATAGCTTGATGGATGACATGTAAAATAAATATATTATATTGTGCGTTAGTCAAATTTTTTAGATAGACATATTGAAGATAGGTTTAAATAAATTAAATTATGATTTTAAACATAAATTCGAATCGCATAGAATATTTTATTCTAGGTATTATTTTAAAATTTTTATATGATTATAATATATATAAATTTGAAATGAATTTGATATCTTAATTACTCAAATTCTATCTAATATAATTTTAATAATAAAATAGCTAAATATTATTTCAACAATATATATTATCCAATATTATAAAACTAATAATTGTCACGTCATGTATAAGTTTGATTTAATTAGTTAACATTTATGATTTAATTAGTTAACATTAGTGACCAAAATTCTATAGAGTGTCACCATCAAACCAATTGTATCTACGTCATATCAAAATTTCATTAAAAATTTTACATATGTAAATTATATTAAATAACTTTTTTGAATGCGTCATCTTCATTTTTCTTATATATATGTATTCTTTTAGTATTGTACATAGGACGTTAAAAATAAAAAGGAAAAGGAAACTAGAGAACGCATTCGTTCTTCATTCATGTCAAAAAAATAGAGGACGCATTCAACGTCCTCCCCATATGCTTTCGGGTCAAAAATTTTACCCTATTTACATCCGGGTCAAATTTGATAACCCCAAGAAATAAAGCACTCTGAAAGATGAGTCGAGCGCAACTTATACTGGCTTAATGACGCTGCTGGAGGAGGGACCAGCTACGGAACCGGTGTTGGTACCTAATGGCAAAGGGAATTCGAGCAGGGTAGAATGGTAGTCCATTGAAAATAAGAAACCGGAAGTGGCACGGGAGTACCATGGGTCGGTGACTGGATTGGGATCTAGCGGGAAATTAGAGGCAGCCGAGGAAGGCTAAATCGCCAGCACAAATGATGAGCTGGAAGACATCGTTTTTCACAAAAAAAAAGATGTGTGGAAGTATTGAAGAACGAGCAAGTCCGGGAAGTGTTGTCATGTTTCCCAAAAATTGAATATTCGACAGGTGTGGAGTAGGAAGAGATAGTCATAGTAGTAGCACGCACACACACACACACACCCCTATGACACGGTCCTAACAACAGTGGAGCAAGCTCGGGAAGAAGATAACTGTGGTACTTCAGTGGTTGGTCAATAACAACCACTAAGAGGTACATGAATCTACTTCACTGGAACTACAGAGGACAGACACATCCTCTGATAGTAAACATGCTCAACAATCTCATCAACCAATATAACCCCAATCTCTTATTTCTTATGGAGACCAACTGTGACTATAGAAATATTAGTAAGTTGTTAGGTAGATCATACTTTAGTAGTTAGGGTGTGGTAGATTCAGTAAGTACCAGTGGCGGGCTCTGTATAGCCTAGACACAAGACATACTAGTATCAGTAACAATAATTTTCCCACATTTTGTATGTTGTAAAGTAACTACTACCCAAGGCAAAGAATGAATGTTGATCCTTGTGTATGGGCACCCGGTTAAGGCGCAGAGGAAGACTGTTTGGGTAAACCTATAGAACTTTCTGAATAACACCCTACCGGTACTTATGGCTATGGAATTCAACCAAGTTCTGGATGACAATGACAAATCGGGAGGGAGACTTGTATAACTGGAGAAACAGAAGAAATGTGCCAACTACTAGAAGGTGCTCGCTAGAAGGAACTACGAGGAAGGGGTCAATGGTTCACATGGTCGAACAGCAGGCAAGGAAGGGATCTCAATCCAGAGAGATTGGATCAAACATTTACAACAAGTGAGTGGATTCAAAATTCAGCAGGTACCAGCTCACCAATCATACAATCATACAATCATGAGGTCGGACCATGGACCTATGACGATCAACACCTATCCTAAAGCAAGGAACTATATAGTTCAAGCGAAGAGGAAGTCTGAAGCTTTCTGGGTCAGGATGAAAGAAATAAGAGAGATAGTCAAACGCATATGTTAACCGGCCCAGAACAAGGGGGAAATAATCGAGCACAAGCAGTGGGAAATTCCCTAGGAAAGAAAATAGAGGAAACTACACTGAGGTTGACCAATAGCTAGAGGGAGAACATAAGCCAGCTGGAAAATAATATTTAAAAGGTGGAAATAGAACTCGATGCTATGCAACATTGCAGGGATGGAGAAGGAATGAAGCGGAAAAGAGAACAGCTGGATGACCTACTAACATTACAGAACGACTTCTTGAATCAAAAGGCAAAGACTATGTGGTTCAAAGAAGGAAACAAGAATACGAAGTTCTACCACTAGTCGGTGCAAAAAGGAGAGAGGAATGAACTACTTCACGCAACTGAGAAATGAGGGAGGACAATGGATATCGACGGATGATGAACTACAAGCACTCGCCTTCAAACACGTAAGCTCAGTTTTTGTACATGAGTCAATAATGACACCAGATGGCTTTGGTCAATCCAATACGTAGGACATTTTGGAGTTGGTAAAACCAACGGTAGACACCGCCTAAAAAGGAGAATTGTAAAAAATAGTAACGGCCCAAGATGTATAAGCGGCGATATTCCAAATGGGGAAGTGGAAATCACCGAGGCCAGATGGCCTCCCCCAGGGTTCTATCAACACTACTTCCCGGAAGTTTAGGAGAATGTTACAAAAGTTGTTCAAAGGTTCTTTGCAGCGTCGAAAATGGAGGAGGAAATGGAATAGGAAAACACTGGTTCTTATCTCAAAGAAAAATATGCCCAAAGAACCAATGGACCGCCGCACTATCAGTCTGTGCAATGTTATCTAAAAAATCGCAGCAAAGATTCTAGCAAATAGATTGGAGAAGATCACGGGTTGTCTCATTTCTGGAAACCAGGCAGCCTTTGTTCAAGGAAGATCAATTTTGGAGAACTCCTTAGTTACTCATGAGGTAATTGAGCACATATGCCAGAAGAAAATGGGGACGCAGTCGCCGACAACAATGAAGATTAATATATGCAAAGCTTATGACTGAGTCTCTTGGGAATTTCTTCATCAAATTATGGTCTAGATGGGTTTCCCTTCAACTTGGGTAGGTTGGGTGATGGAATGTGTGACCTCGGTCACTTAGTCCATTGAATTCAATGGTCAACGATTAGAACCTTTTAAGCCTAAGCAAGGACTAAGGCAGAGATGTCCTATATCTCTCTTCCTATTTATCCTCTGCCAAGAGGTATTCTCATCTATGCCCGTGTCTGAAGCCTTCCAAAGACAATGCAGGGGAATTAAAATTGGGCGAGGGGTGCAGCCAGTTTCACACCTCATGTTCGCTGACGACTGTATACTCTTCTTTGATGTATCAGAGATGGCTTCTAGGAAATTGGCACAGACCTTGAATCTATTTGCGGCATACTCAAGGAAATGCATAAACTTTCAGCAATTGGGTACTTGTTAGCCCAAATGAAGATCTCCAGACCAAAGAAATTGTGAGTCTCGAATTTTGAATTTTTGGTGACCTGCTAAGAGACAATTACCTAGGCCATGATATGTACACTGGTAAAAATAATCAAAGCAAGGATGGCATTATGGAAACTCAACGATCTCTCCATCTTGGGGAGAGTAACCACAAGCAAGTACATTCTAGCATCAACAACTCAATACACACTGGGCACCTTTAGAATTCTATCTACAATGACAAAGAAAATAGATTGACAATTGGGAAGGTTCATCTAGGCAGGAGATGTAAAAGGTAGAGGAATTCACTAAAAATCATGGGCAAAGATGTGTCATTCAAAATGGCATGGGGTATCGGTATGAGATCAACTGTAGAAATGAACTAGGCAGTGCTAAAAAAACTAGCTTGAAAGATCTTCAACGACAAGGAATTTTTCTTCACTAGGTTTTTCAATGAAAAGTACTGTAAGAATCAACCATTCCTACAGGTAGAGGCAAAGTGAGGGGATACATAGGGATGAAAAGGAATACTATGGGGGCACGACTTGATGAAAACACAATTGAAGTAGCAAGTGATCGATGGGAAATCCATTAGCATCCAAGGAGAATGGATACCAAACCATCGGAACTCAATCAGGTAGGATTGACAACTGCTGCCCCTTCAAATTTAGCGACCTGATTGACTGCTCAAAACAATAGAAAGTGCCACTATTGGAAGTCCTTTCTTTTCCCACCCGAGGTGATAATTGACATAGTTGATACACATACCCCTCCATACCTTTGGCCAAAAGGATTACCAGATATAGGAGAAGGACTTGTTAGGGAAGTACACTGTAAAATATAGGTACCATGTGGCATGGTGGAATAAGTTACAACAGAGGCCTTCAACCTCGACGGTCATGCAATTCACACGGATAATCTAGGGAGACTCCACATTCCTCTTCCCTCTTACAAGATAACATCCACTTGTGACAAGTATCAGGGGTTACTCTAAGGTCAATGAAGGCATCGGGGATTAGCCATGTAAGCATGATATTACAGGATCAAACCAAGAGTCATATATGCTGATTTCCATCTCATTCATCCACTTTGCTTCATGCACAACTCTCACAAAGACCTAAATAAAATCGGATCAAGGGATTTACTCAAGTCAGATGAAATTAAAATGATGAGCATACCAAGTTTGCAAACCCTTTAACTAATATACATGGCCATAAAGTCTGGCAAAAAGAAGTCGTGTTTTAGTAGGAATTATAAAAACCAAAATATGAAAGAAAGAAACAGTAAATAAGTTGATGAAACAGACAATTCTGTCACTAAAAACACTCATTCCCATCAACCTGAGAGGCTTGATACCACCAGATGATTCTCTCTCCTTCCTCTCCCTAGTGATAAGACATAATTCTGGAAGGTATGCACATATCTTTCAGGATGGTTGTAGAAACCATCCAGTATATTGAAGTGATCAGGTTCAATATTCTGCCATTTATCAACCGTCTCTGGAACAATTCCAACAAGTCCCCTGAGCTCCAGAGTTTCATTAGCTATTTTCTGCAAGAATATAAGTGGTACACAAGTTGCATTTCTAGCACCGGTACTACTTACTGGTGCCTATGAAACTACATTCTTGCACCAAATCATTTAGGCACCGACATGAAAATGCTCAAAATGCCGGTGCCCATGGTGAAATACCGGTGCCAGTACATAGGCGGTCAATAAAAAAAATTGCTAGTGATAATAAACTCACCACTTGGAATATGAAACCCAGAAATTCATAAAAACAAATAGGCTGAACAAAACACAAAAAAACAGAAGTTCATGTAAAAACTGGAATATTTATAGCCACAACCCAGAAGCTCATTACATACATCTAAAAATACATATCAACCCTCAATTCATGAAACAAAATAAACTTAAATATAGATTAATAGAATGAACTATCATAAAAACTATAACCTAATCTCCATAAACCCTAGACAATATTAACGAAATGGAACCGTGAAGGTGAGGTCGGACGCAAGGTTTGAGGCGAGGTGAATCTGAGCTAAACCCAGCATTTTCGATGGAGCCCGCGACTCCAACCTGTGATCGGAGTATGGGAAGATGGCGTCGATGCCGATCCGAGAGAATGCATCGGGGCTAGTGCATCCAGGAGACAACGACCAGAGCGATGGAGATAGCGCAAAGGTGAAGAGGCGGCAAAGCACGCTAGAAGGAGGGATCAAAGGTGTACGATCGGAGGAAAAGCATTGTCCACAATGGCGGTGGATCTGGAGGGGCGGAGAAGGGGTCGTCGGTGTCGAAGCCTTCAAAGGTTGGGCAGCGCCGGATAGGGAGAGGTGGTGGAGGAGGAGGGAGAGGATAGAGAGAAGGCAGAGGTAGGGAGAGGTGATGAAGTGAGGGTTATAAGGAGATGAGGGTTTTGTATGATTAGGGTTTCTAACTTGGGCCAAGTTGTGTTTTTTTTCTTCAACACAGTAGCAGCGGTATGGAAACTGGTGCCCATGGTGATCATAACTTTGCTATGTACTTCCAAACACAGCTGCGTGACACTGCTTTAAAAGGGTGTTTTAATTTCCCCCCTTCCTGAGAGAAAACAGAAGAAAAATATTCTAAGTACCTAGCACCGGTAGTCTGACCAGTGCCTATGATGGAGCTACGGGTGCTAAAAAAATCCCTCAAAAATATTGTACAAAAATTCAAAAAATTTCATTTTCCCGCTACACTGTAGCACCGGTATGACTGAAAAACAATGCTGGTGCTAGTATATTTTTTCCCTCTAAGTTAACTTTTATTTTTTTACAATTATGACCATGAGAATAAATTTGGAGGAGGCGAATCTCAAAATTGGAGAAACCTAAACGCAACTAAATAAGAGACAATTAAGTTATTGAAATTGGGCTACAACGGGTGAACGGAAAAGCTTGTAACATAATTCTTTGAAAATTACACTGTGGTCCAAAATTGTGTTACCCCATTACCATAGCTCCAATTTACATGATTTTTGTTATTCTTGCCTAAATATGGAAATATAATATAAATACATTTTTTGGTGAATATTGAAAAGCGCTATTACATGTTCTTGAGTAACTTATGGTTGATTACTTGGAAGTTATAAGGTGAAATCGGAAAGGAATATGAATACGTTCTCGTGCTCGATTTTCGATAAATATTCCCTTGCATACATGGAAAATACAATGAGGTGTATAAGGTAGCATCACGTTGAGCATATTTCAATTTAGAGTTACGATTAAAGTTTTTTTTTTTACTTTTTGCACTTAGGTACCTCCAAGAAAGTTGGAGTCATCGAATCATGAAATTGGGGGAACCAAAATGCTATTCAATAATATACGATTGCAACTCTGTAATTTGGGCATGCATGTCTGAACAGAAGGGTCTCGAAAGTAAACATTGATAACTTCTATAAATTCTTGAAAAATTACACTGTGGCCCAAAATTGTGTTACTCCATTATCCATTTCTCCAAAATACATTTTTTTGTTATTCTTGACTAAATGTAGAAATATTAAATAAATTAATTTTTTGGTGAAATATTGGAAAGCGGTAGTACATGTTCTTGAGTAACTCATATCTTAAACCAATTTTCAAAAATAACTCATATCATAAACCCATTTTTCAAAAATTTCTATGAGAACCAATATTATTACCGGTGTCATTCCTCAACATAACGATGCTAGCTATTTTCCCACAAAAATTTACCAACCAAAACTACTATTCCGGTCATAGGCTCTGGCATTAACCCCGGTACATGTCATTTTTCCAAAACCGATGCTGAAAATATTAGATTCAAACATGTTTTTTTTTTCAAAAACACCGGTATCTAGCACCGATATTCAGTGTACCCGGGCTGAATTTATTATAGACACCGGTATTTTGATTTTTAGCACCGGTATCAATAACATACTGGTGCCTATGGGGGTGTTTTCCAGTAGTGGTAGTCAAGGATTTCATTCCATTTTCTTTTGGCATTCAAACAAAAGAATTTGCATACATTTTCAATACTAATAAAATTGTTATGCATATGCATTTTCCTATACATTCATACATCACATTTTACATAATTTCAGTACACAAAACCATACTTCTGCATCCTCTAAACTTCCTTCTCCAGGAAGCCAAAAGCCAAAGCAAGTCCGAAGCCAAAAACCTTGAGGGGCTGCCGCTGCCGCCACCAGATCCCGTGGTCCGGCGGCCCCTCCCTCACCCTAGTAGTAGTTTTCTTTTCCTTTTTAGTAGTTGTTGTAGTAAACAATAGCTGATCAGCGTAGAGGTAGTCATTCGGAGAAACGGAGATCTCAAGGAGCGAAGAAGAAGTCGGCGCTGGACTTCCCAGAGAAGATGGTCGGCCGATAGTGACAAAGAGGCGGCGAGGTCACTGCAAGATGAAGAAGAAGCTCAGCCAACTCGGAAAACATGACGGGCTCAAATCGTTGTACAAAAAACTTAAAGGTAGGGTGTGACGGAGCAAGATCATCAAAAACTCTGACTCTGGTTGAAAAAAGCCGCCGGAGATGGTGGGGCACACTCAGATCTGTCCAAATAGGTTAGGGTAGGGTTGGGTGGTTTTGGTAGGGTTGGGTCAGATCAGGTATGCTCGAGTTGGTTTGAGCTGGGCTATTATGTCTCTGGTCTCCCACATTTGGTGTGTCTTTACCCCGATTGTAGTTTAGTAGTAGTGTAGTTAGACACTAAGTCAATTCGTGTGTTGTGTTCGACTGACCAGGTGCAACTCGGAGAAGTTCTCCCCCCTAAATAAGTGATGGTATGTAAGTCTCTATATACCAGGTTGGCGTGGAGCATGCTCCGATACACTATGTTGGTGTGAAACTCAAGTGGGAGGCCAGGCCATCCCACTCAAACTGTGTGAGCCATCCATGTGGGAGTTCATCAATCTCACCTTGTAATAGTTAGATTTTTTTCCTCAATTTTAGTTATGATTTTTCAATAGTTAGAGCATCAATTGTAATTGAAGATAGAATAGCAGTAGTACTAGTTTATCACTAAAATTGTAAAACTATTTCTATATATTAATGAGAAGATTTCTACTATTTTAAAACTATTTCTATATATTAATGAGAAGATTTCTACTATTTTTTTTAAAAAAAAACCATACTTCTACATCAACATTATAGTAAAATTTGATTTCTGGGGGTCAAAATCTATGAAATTCAACCATATACCAGTACCATCAAGCCAGGTACAGTTGAACTCACATGCATACTTGTAATATATATCAACTTTTCCAAAATATGGTTACATATGGTTAAAAAGGAGTATACTTTGACTTCCAAAGTCAAACTGGAATGAGAAAGTACCTATCTTCTGTCAAGCCTTATCCTGAGTGAATGCATCAAATAGTTAGCTTCTTAGCTACAGCCATTTCATACATATACTTCAACTAATCATACAAGTCATACCAATTACCATATTTAGTGATCACGTGACACAGTTCAAATGAATGCGAACATATGAAAATCTCTAGTGAAAAAAAGAAGAAGAAATCAATCTTAAGTTAACACGGTAATAAATACACAAAATTAACAGGAATGTAAAAAATAAAGCAGACGAGAAAACAAGGGTTTAAGAAGGTACTGTGGATGAAAGGAAAGAGATGGTTGGTGATGAAGCGGGAAGCTTGAGGGCCGCCATGGCCATCATAAACACCGACGTAAGTAGCAGAGGAGGATGTAAGAACTTGGCCCTGATCCTCAAGTGCGGAATTAGCTTGAACCACAGCTATAGAATAGTCCCCGGACGCGTGTGGCTTCAAGCCCATGTCCCACAGCAGCCCATCGCCGCTGCCGCCATCTCCGCCGCCGCCGAAACAACACGCTAACATTTCTGTCTTCACGGAAGAATCCCCGGCGTCTGATTTGTGGACATGGAAAAAGAAAACAAGAAAAGCGAGTCAAAGTCTTTGTGAGTAGTTGGTGGAATCTGGGTGGGTCTTCTGGCCCAGTCCGGGAGGAAGTGTTTTTGGTGAACAAACTTTTTCTTTAATCAATTGCGTCTCCCTCGCCACCTGCCTGTAGTATATATTTACCTGAAAATTGTTCCAGCATTTACTGGATTTTTTAGCTGAATAAATTATTATTTGTTTTGGTGAAATTTTAGCAGATAAGCGCGTGAGAATTCAAAGCAATATGGTGGGAAAAGAAGGCGGAAAAGTGGGTTCAGGTGAGGAATACGTGGGAGTCCCGCGTGAGTAGTATAGGCTGTGATCCGCTAATGGGCTTTTCATTTATTCACACGGACCCGGTCCCGGTCCCACTCCCTAACTCTGGTTTATCGTCACAATATTTATATTTTTTTGAAAATAATAATAAAAGTTTAAATTTGCCTTGTTGAATTTTTAGAAATAAAAATATTCTCGCTAGTTAGTTTTGCGAAGTCGAGCAAGCCTCTTGAGACTGTAACCACTTGCTTCCTCTATAATATGTTGAATCTCCACACAACAAAGACCGTAACCCATTGGGTTTAATATAATTTCTCCGCATTTCAACACCAATAAATTAAATTTGACATTAATAAACTAAATTTAACATTAATAAATTCATCACTGAAAAAACAAAATTATTAATAATATTTATTTGGATGCAACAAATTGGTTGAATAACAAATCTAAAAGTGAAATATGTTATGGAAATCATTCTTTTTATTTTATGAAAAATAAACTATTAGCTCCACACTAATAAACTAAACTTTGCACCAATAAACTAAGCACCAAATAAACCCACATAGCCAGGGCTTTAATGTCAATAATAATAAATACTAAAATTTTATAACATATAATCATATGTTTAAAAATATTAACAATGAAAAATGAACTTTTTACACTTTAAAAGTTTAATAAAAAACTTAAACAGAGATCGAAGAGTGTGAAGTGGGAGTGCTTTTAAAGTTGTATACTACTGTAGGAGAAGTAGTCAGGAAAGCTTCTTCAAAGTAAACGTTAGGGGGTTTGGCTTTGACGTGGAAACATGCCGCAAAATGTGCAGTTATCCAAGTTTGGGATTGGATTCAAAATTTAGACTGGAATTGATGGGGGTTGTGACTAATTTTTAGAATTTCTCCAACTCCCCCGTCTCGGATCAAATTACCCCTCAATCATAATCAATTTATATTGTTCGATACACGTATTCAACCGTTAATATATTTAACTATGTATTATGACCGGCAAATAAAATGCTATTTTTCATAAATTATTTACTGCGACGAATTCAACAATATCACATGTGATAATGTTATTTCTTATATACATATTCAAATATATATTCATATTTTAATAGAAAATAGTATCATAAAGTATGTGGATAATTTGGGCTGGAACAGAGGGAGTACTCTTTGTTTGGTCGATTCAATCGTTGACCATCTGAGAAATAAGATCCCGTTGGATTGGATATATTTTATATTGAGTTAAATTTATTATGCTGAAATATGTTGAAGTTCATTAATTTTTTTGAGTTAAGTTTATTATATTGAGACGTGGCGATTTTTTGAAAATGAATGTTTGTGGATTGGACAGAAAATTTCGTATGTTAGGGGATCAAGTATGTGAGGTTGATGGTCCAATAATATTATGACAAGTGTATATGGATGGAAAGTTAAAGGTAGTTTTTTATTTCTATTTTTTTCCTTAAATTATTTGTCACTTGTTAAAATACTATTGGACCATCACCTTAACATAGTTAATCTCCTAACATACAAAATTTTCTAGTGGATTCAATATTTCTGGGTTTAAACTGACCATGTTTAAATTGGTCTCCTATCTAGAGACGGTTAACGAATGGTGTCATCCCAGAGTGAGCACAAATTCTAAAATTGAATAGACCAACAAGATGTATTAAATCGAAACGAATTTTAAGTTAGCCGAATTCATTTGTTTTTTTCTTATTTTCAAAAACTTAAAATTTAATGTTTCTATTTTTATACTCCCTCCATTTCTTTATAAGTGTCACCAGGTTTAGATGTTTGAATTTAGGTGGAAAAAAATGAGTGGATGAAATTGAATGTAGAAAGTAAAAAGTAGAATGAGTTAATGAAATTGAAGGAATCTTACTAAAAATGAAAATTGTGCCAATATAAAATAATCAACTTTAAAAGGAAAGTGTGCCAATAATAAATAAACAAGGGAGTAGTTGATAGTCAATGTCTAATTTACTCTAGTATACAAAATTTGTTTTCAATTGAAATTAATAATTTTGAGCTTGAAATATAACTTGAAATAGTATAATTTAAGCAAAAGTTTTTTTGTTAGAGCGACTAACAATCGATATGAAAAAAGAAAAAGGTTGGACCAAACATCACAAACCTCGCTTTTAATAATTATTTCAATAATTATATTAATTATAAAGCAATTCATTTATTGATTACATTGTCAGAAACAGAACTTTGTGAAAAGGTGAAGTTTCATTTAAAGAGTTAAATCTAAGTATGAAATCTCTTGTTCAATGGTTCTCAATATTCAAGAACCGACCTTTATTTATATAGTAAATGACAAATTAGGTACCTAATTTTAGGTGAAATTACAATTATTATTTTTTGCATCATGCTTTTAAAACTTTAGGAAATGTTCTCAATTGGTTCATGCACCATACATAACACGTTCCAATGAAATTAATGAACCAATCAATATACTATGTTTAATGAAATTTCTAAATTATAATATAAAATTTTTGAGGTTAAATTGATATATTTTTAAAAGAAAGTTTAAATTTTTTTCACTACATTCTCCATCACGTTCGGAATACGTTCAATTCAATCATACTCACATCTATTTTGTCGCACGTGCTTCCCAATGGTGGCATTTAATGCTGATTTACTTAAATCGAATAATAGTTTGTGATAATCAATTAAAAATATTATGTATTAATGTGAGAAAACCTAAGAAACAATTCATATAAAGCCTGTATTTTTTCTTTAAAATTAGTAACAAAATTGTCATTTTTGCTCTCCTTAGATTTGATTTATCGGTGACCGGATTGGATTCGATCACCACGGATTAAAAAAAAACGCAAATAAAAATAGGCAACCCAGCCCAGTCGTTTGGAATTTGAGGCGAAAAATCAACCCGAGATTCAGCCTTGGGTGGTGGGACCATATGATTAAAAAATGGAACATGGCTATATGCGACACATTTTTATTGGTTATAAATTTTTTATATTAATTTTAATTTGAGGCGTTTATTTCTATTTTGAAATTTTAAGAAAGTATTGTGTTAGACCGATTAACGTTGAAATCAATTATGTAAAATCTTGCTTTTCTAGAAATAGTTGCTCTTGAAATTGTTGTGAAAAAAAATCTTTAATTCTTTAAATATTTATCTTATGTGTTTTTTATTTTGTCCTCAAATCCAATTTTTATTTTCCTGTAACATAATTTAATGTATTTTTAAATTTGATATTGAAGTGATGCAAATGAAAATTTTCCATGACTTTGTTTATTTATAATTATTAAATATTTATTTAACAAACTCAAAAATATAATTATATTTAATTAATAATTAATATATACTATTTATATTAATATTAAAATAATGTTTAAAGTGATAAAATTTGGTTAGGTTTGGGTTGTTGATAAATATTTAAAAGAAAAAAATTGGTTGAATTGTGAATTGCGTAAATGGATGAGAGAGAAATAATATTTAATTAAAAAATTTGGTTGGATTGGTTGATGGATTTATACAGTTTTATGGCTCTGTTTGGCCGAGTTTTTTAGTTGTTGTGTTTATAAGCAAAACACTTTTTGATATTTGGTTTTAGTTTTTCAAAATAATTCAGTTTTCCTTATAAGCACAACTCTACCAAACGGAGCCTATATGTGGTTGATGAGGTTGAGAGTCAAGTTTTGTTTTAGTTCCCCTTTTTCTTTCTGGACTAACGTCTTTGTATATAAATATTTCTTGACAGGCCCATGGGCCATGACTGTGAAAATTGTGTGATAGGCCCATAACGCCATATATTCAAGATACGGAGTATGTTCATATGTTGTATCGTGAAAATTTTGTGGGGGTATTTATTTATTTATTTATTTTATTGTTAAAGTGGAGCTCAAATATCATTTATGATGCAGGGCGAATGACGACGAAAATTGAAGAAGCAATGGATCTCCGTAAAGGTTCGGTACGGTTTTGAATTTAATTTTTGCATCCGGAGTCAGAATCAGTCAGAGGCCGGAGTAGCTCAGAAGTGCCATTTGAGGTCGTCTAAAGCCTCAAAATCGTAATTTGGTATTTTTCCTAATATTTTCTAATTTTCTTTTATTTTCAAAAATTAGTTCCGAAAATCCCTTTCATTAATTTTTCTGGTTTTTATTTTTAGTATTTAAAGACCTTATATTCGGATATTTTATTCATTCAATCATAATATTATTTTCGAGATTATTTTCTCTCTGGTGGATTCCAAAACCAAAACTCAGGGTTTGTGCTTGCAGACCTTAATTGTTCTTCAAGATTCGTGCATGTGAA
>JAULKJ010086363.1:0-15820 GCA_032355405.1 Rubia balearica | reverse complement strand
TGATTTGTCGTACTTGTAAAAATCTTATTATTATGTATTCATCTTATTATGTAATCTTTGTTCGTTAAAATATTGTTAAAATATTGTTGTATTAAGCGTTAAAAAAATTACTCTCTTTTTCATCCTCCTTGTTTGAAATCCTGGTTCCGCCACTAGACAGAAGTGTGGTGTAGCCTTAAATTTGACGATTCCTCGGAGCTACTTAGGTTCTGTAGGAACTTTGGAATCTTCAAACTGCAAATTGGTTGCTGTCTCCCCACAAGACTCTTCCACTGGGTGGGATTGAAGTCATAGAGCCCTTGGTATGAGAATAAGACTAAATTTCATTTTAAGCCTGCAAAATAATAAACTTGATCCTCCTAAGTATAGTGCTTTGTCTTTTTTCGTTCGGGAATCTAAGCAAGTATGGTATCTGTTCTTTTTTATCATGATTTTTAATATACTCCCTCCGTCTCACCATAAATTATTTTTTTATTTTTTTACAGTCTTCAATGAGTATGTTTGACCGTAAATATCTCTAGTTACTTATAATTATGCCACCTAAAAAATCAATATTTACAAAATATATGTCAACTTGAATCTAACAATATTTCACGTGATATTTCTATTATATATAGATTAATTTATATTTACAGTCAAAATTTACAAAGTTTGACTCTCAAAAAGTAATTAAACAATTTATAGTGGGACGGATGGAGTATGTAATAGATATATAATTGATTTTGAATCAGAATAAGAAAGTAATATCATTTTTTATTGGTTTTATATATATCATGTTTCATATTTGTTTAGGTCTTGCATACCCTTTGTACCACATATATCAATACATACCGTCACAATTATTTATGAATTTTACATTCAATTAATTTGGATGGAAATTGATGATGCAGGATGTCTGAAAGCGAGAATTGAGAATAAAATTGGTCGCCGCAAATGTTCTACGAGTTCAGGATCGTAAATTTGACATAAGGTGTCTAAATAACTATTACGATAATATATATATATATACACACACTTACTTTTTTGGAATTGTGGTCAGCTAATAAAGGTTTGGCACGGTTACACTGTGATGGAAAATTCTTTGTGCCGTTTGAATTTGTTTTGGGTCTCAAAACGACGTTCTAATATTTTTTTAGTTTTTATTTTTTACTGTTCGGTACTTCAATATACTTCTTTCATTTCATGAGTATTGACATATTTACTTTTTTACGACTTTCAATGATTATGTTTGACCGTCAATATTTCTAACCACATATAACAATTCTGCATAAAAATGATATGTAGAAAATAGATTTAAAAATGAATCTAACACTATCTCACATGATATTTCTATTAAAAATATACTTATTATGCCAATACTTGTGGGAAGGTGAAAAGGGAAAGTTTTTATATTTTTAGGCAATTCTAATTCTAAGATCGGATCAAAGAGCAAACATAGTCTGATTTTGCTGAAATTTGGTCAGCAAGTTGAGGACTCATAAGACTTCAACTAGAACGGTTGGATCATAAGTTAATCCTATGTTTTGAGAGATATTGTAGCTTGAGTGGTAGCTCCGTTTGTGGTGATATCTTACACAGTTATTCCTCTTATTGTTTAGTTCTTATGTATGATGCATGTGGTGGCATGTAACCTTTTGTAGACCAGTTTTTGGTTTGCTTCTTTCATTTTAGGTTAAACCCAACAATAACCCTAGTTTTTTTTCTGAAAGTGTCGAAACAATTTCGACTTTCGAAAGTGGTCAAACAACCTTAAATGCTGGTGATCTTGCATGGGTGTTTGGGATTCAAGCTGGTCCCCAACACACTGTGCGCCATAACCATCAAGAATTGAAGGAAGGATTTGTGATGGTATGATGAATGCATCTTCTTCTTCCCAAATGATGGAGATGGAATAATAATGATAGAACACTAGTAGTTTGATTGAATGACAAAGTGACAACTCCAACATCGCCCACATCCCAGACACCGCGCCGCCGCTTCTGGATCTTGCATAACTCTCCATTCCCATTTCTTCTTAATTTCACACAACATTCATGTCCCCGAAGATTTACTTCTTCTTCTTCCTTTGGCTGGGACGGATGATTTTGGGGTTTAAATCCTCTTCTTTTCTTAATAGAAACATGAATGAGTTCTAAGACTAAAATCATATTTTATCAAGAAAAATCTGAAAGGATGATTAACTCATACCTTGGAAGGAAATTATTCTTCGACTTTTGGGATTTAAATCTTCTTTTCTATCAAAAACAATTTAATCTTTCTGGGATTTAAATCATTTTTAACAAAAAAAAACATCTACAGGTTTGTTTTTCAGAAAATACAAATAATTTCGGATTTTTTTTTGAAAAGACAATTTCTAATTACTGTGGAATGCAGTATGGAATTACCTGCTTCGTCGAACTCAAGACCTCCCGCTTACTAAACGGGTGGCTCTAAACCATCTGAGCTATGAAAGCTGGTAGAAAATTGGATCCCAGAGTAACTTTATAATTATATTAACTTAAATATCGAACTTTTTAGTGAAAATGGGCTCGTCCAAGCAATTTCAGATGTAGGTCAGGCCCTTGTAGTTACAAACTTGCAACGTTTGTTTTCTCTTTATGTATTTTTTTTTAAAAAAATATCAATCATTCCAAGACGTTGGAAAAAACGTCCAGCGGCGATTACAATGAGTGGAATTGACATTCAATCTAACCAGGCTCTAGCAATAACTAACATATTGCAGAGATATTTAAATTACATGTCAACTAGATTGATCGTCTTTACTATTACAGATCAGAGATCCAATTAAAAACTGTAACATCGCCCTCAGGGATATTAACTTACTTCCTCCAAAATATATGATCACTTGGCAAAGAGGAGCATGTCACTAACCTCTGAACTTCTCACTTGAAATGTTTTTAAATAAATATAAAGCTAATTTAGTTCAATTTAATATAACATAATTTTATTTTATAATATGAATATTATTATCGAAGATGAAATTTTAATTCCATTTTAGTTTAATTCACTTCATTTTCGTTTGTTTCAATAAATTTTAATTTAATTTAAATTAATTTTATTGTGGTTAGAAATAACACGAGAATACAGTTATAATTTAAAAAATTGGGATAAGTTTTCCTGGCATTAATAAAAAAATATTATGTAGGGAATAAATAGCCTGATATTTCTATTTCATTAGAAGAGTGTAATTTTATATTATTTTATCATTATCATAACTTCGAGGTGGAGAAGATTGAAAATATAGTTAATTAAAATTAATGATTTTTTTCCTGTTTTGGATTTTAATTGGTTTCCCGACGAGTTTGGGTTGGATTAAATAAGATGGTGTATTGGAGTTCAAATCTTTCTTGACAAGTTTCATCACTGTCTGGCGACAGAAAAAAAAAGTTGAAGAACTAAAGGTACAATTACCAACTGAACCAGGTTGAAAATTGATGGTTATAATGGCATTTTAGCCATTTTCCGTTACTAAAACTAGATCATCCCTTTCTCTTTTCGTGTAAATGGCGGAAACAAGGTGGTAGTATATATAAATTTAATTCAATGTAGTTCAAATTAATCTTATTGCGATTAGAATGAATATGAGAATACACCTAGTAGTAAAATTCGTTGAGATAAATTTTTCCTTCGATGTCATTACTAAAATATGAAATGTTATGTTGGCAATAAATAAACCTATTTTCAATTCATTAGAAGAGTCTAAAATTTGTTTATTTACTATGATCATGAATTTGAGAGTGGAGTATATTTATATTGAAAATGTATACGGATATGTAGTAATATAACTCTCAAATACTCCCTCCATCCCAGAGAAATTGGCAAAATTTCTATTTTCGTCCATCCCACAAAAATTGGCACAGTTCAATTCTTACCTAAAGTGGCAATAAATGAGATTATACATTTACAATATTATCCTTCAAAAGGTTAATTAAATCTACTAGTCACTCTTTCATTACCAAAATACTCTTTCATTATTTCCCATCAACATTTTCACATCATCTTGCATAAAATAACGATTCAAAAGTAATTGTGTCAATTTCTTTAGGACAGGGGGAGTAATTTTAAGTGCAAAAACAATGCTAACTAGTTAACATAAGTGGCAAAATAACCCTAACACACTATTTTTGGCATTTACCGACATTGACCATGCATAAAATGACTAAAATTCCCTTTGACCTAAAACCTATAAGTGTTGGGACAATTTTACCCTTAGACCACCACCACCTTCCACCCCCGCTGCCGCTACCACCACCACCCTCCACTCCGCCGTTATCCCCAATAACTTCACCCCCTCCAGCCAGCCTCGCCCTGCCACTGCCACCCTCTCCAGCCAGCCCCCCACCGCCACCCCTCTCCAACCAGCCCCTCCGCCACCATCACCACACCCCCTCCTGCCAGCCTCTATCGCCACCAACCCCATGTCGCCACCAAGCTCCTATCTCCACCACCACCCTTCTAGCCCCTAAACTGTAGCCCACATATCGCCACTAGGTCCACCAATCGACGCCCCAACCCCCCGCCACCGAAACCCTAGCGACGTAACCCAGCCCTTTTTCACCTTTAGCCCTGCCATCGAGCTCCGCCCGGCCCTGCCACTCACTGCGCTGCCAATTGCGACGGGACCCTAGACCAGTCAGTGGAGGGAATTAAATAAAATGAAGGAGAAGATAAGGTAAACGACATAATAATGGCGGAGAAATGAGGAGGAAACGACATAGTTATGGCGAAAAAGAATGGCGCTGTTGAAAAGGAGAAATGGCGGGGAAGAGAAGGAAAGAAGAAATATTAGGGTAAAAGCATTACAGTCATTTAACAATTTATAATTTTTTAAAAAAAATACAGGGGTAAAATAGTCATTACACAGAATTTCAGCCAAAAGTTGTCGGGGAGGGTTATATTGTCACTTTAAAACACTGGAAGGTTATATTGACACTTACGTGAACTAGGTAGGGTTATAAAGGCACTTTTCTCAAATATACTCCTCTCGTCCTCTAACTATGGTTCACTTTCCTTGTTGGGATGGTTTGTTAACATTGTTTCTTTCCCGTTCTGGCAAATTTTAGATTGTTTTCATCCACTCAATTTACTTTTTACTCTTTTAATGCATTATCTATTACTAGTTCTACTTTTTTTTAAATTCAAATGTCAAAATTAAGTTAGACAATGTTAATAAACCGTAGAAACCATAGTACTCCCTCCGTTCCGGAGAAAATGGCACATTTTTTATTTTCGTCCGTCCCAAAGAAATTGACACAATTCAATTCTTACTAAAAATGGCAATAAATGAGCTTATGCTTTTACTATATTATCCCTCAAAAAGTTGATTAAATCTACAAGTCAACTCTTCCATTACCAAAATACCCTTCCTTTATTTCCCATCAACACTTCCACATCAGCTTGCATAAAAAACCGATACAAAAGCAAGTGTGTCATTTTCTCTGGGACGGAGGGAGTAATATTTTATTTTAAATTATATGAAAATAAATTGTAATTTTATTTATTATTTAAATATGAATACATTTATAAAATATTCATTTAATTGAAAAAATTATTTTAAAAATATTACTATTTTCCATAAACTATGGGAATTTTGACCCAAGATTTTAGGTTAATTTAGGCTGGGACAGCTGACCGCCCAACCCACGGGCCAACTTGAAAGGCCTTTAACACTTGGGTACCTTGTTTTAAAAAATTAGTTATTCAATGATGTTGGGAAAAATGCCAAATAGCAAGTACAATAAGTGGAATTGACATCCAACTTAACTAGCATCCAGTAGTAACCAATCTATTGCAAGAATTTTCAAATTACATATCGACCAGACTGATCATCTATACTATTACAGATTAGCGATCCAAAAATATTGTAACATCTCCTCGGGGATATTAACTCGCTTTCCCTAAAAATTATGATCACTTGACAGAGATGAGCGTGTGACGCATCAATATCACTACGCCAAACAGGAATTTTCAACAACTATAACAAATCTTGATCCAAAACACAATCTATGTTGTCCATACTATATTCACCTTTAACCCGCCCCCTCCCGAGCATCATTAAATACACGAGAGGAATCTGTCAAAGTATTAAGGGTCAAAGATAATATTTATATGTTGCTCCCGTTCCTAATACTATACTACTAAGAATGGTAGATAGTGGCAAGTACCAGGGTCATCCACAGAGATGTTAGGAATCTAATAATTAACTCGACACAACCGTGATCAGCTCGTCAATCCGACCACATATTAGGAATAAACGTTGTTGTGAAAACAGTCATTGGAGGATTTATACTGACAACTACTAGCATGCAACAAGAATTAACAATATAAACTAACACTTGGGAAATGTTCGCTTAATATGATTAATGTCATTTTGATCATCGATTTTGCATCACGTAGTGCGGATAATGGTCCAGACTTCCCCCCATCAGTCACATAGGGGTGCATGTATTAAATCTTCTATCAACCTCAACTCCGCAAATAGAAGAGTGCAACAATGGAATTGGCTTATTGTGCAAGTTTGATTCTTCCCCATGCGATTAAGTTCACGGGCGGAACACTACGAACGCACTACCCCTAGGCCTACAAAGGAAAAGGAAGTAGGCATCTTATCGATGGCTCTAGGATTACAAAGGTAACCCTACCTTGCTACTTTATCTATCTCTACCTGCAATCGTTCGAACCGAATAGTTGGCTATCTAAATCATGGTTGATCGTAACGTTGACAACGGTAACCTATGTGCACACATCCACATGGTTCCAAACCCATTGTTACCCCAAACACATCTAGGTTTCCTTCCCTAGGGGTAGCAATAGTGCAACAACATGAAAGTAGAATTTGGTGTGTGCAAACTAAGTGTGACAATCATGCAATACACAATAATAATAAGAACAAGCCAACATATTAATACAAAAACACATAGTAATAGGTATATCTATGAAATCTCACAAAATGAACATCAAAACTTGAATACAAATATTATCCACAAGTAATATCCTTACTCCCTAAGCATTCATCCCAAGTATTTCATTGGATTTAACACTTTCGAGCAAAAGAAAAATAAAAATATGAAAAGAAAAGAATCTAGGGAGAAGGAAAAGTATTCTCTCTCTCTCTCTCTATCCTACTCTTGAGATCTAAAATTGAGTATAAACTCAAACCCTAGTAGGCATAAGTCTATATATATAGTAGTAGTTAATTGGACCAAAAAATAGGCCAAAAAATGGCAAAATATCCTAGTAGCCGCAACCGGCACAGGGGGGGTGGGATATGTGGTGTGTCCATTTTATATAGTTATTTTGGGATCTTTTGTACTCATTTTGGTAGAATTTTGTGCTTTGGATACCCTATTTAACCTCAAAATTTTATTACTAGAGTTAAGAGCGACTTTTCTGTGACACGAGGTAATTGTTGAAGATTTGAAGAACTTGAAGACTCCATTTTCAAGACAATAAAGATTTTGAAGACCCGAAAAAGGAATCGGAGACAACTAAACTAAGACCAAAGAGAAGAAAATAGCATTTGAGAGCAGAGTACTCTGACCGTCGCGAGTCACGACGAATGAGTCGCCATCGCGATGGTACTCTGTCCATTGTGAGTCGCGAAGAATGTGTCGTGAGTTGCGACAGTCCATGGCTCATACTTATTGTTTTGACCTTTTTGTACTATAAATACTCATAACTTTTCTCTTTCTTCTCCAACTTTTCTCTCCCGATTCCAAACCTCAAAACCCTAGTTTTTCCATTTTTTCCATCTTAGTTTCTTCTTGAATTTATGTTTGAATTGCTTTTGTTAATTAGTATGGGTTCTAGTAGTTAAACATAAACTTGGGAGAAAATTATTAATGCTTTCAAGCCCATGTCTTGATATCTATATGTAAGCTATTTAATGCTTTGCTATTGTGTATTTATTGTCCTTGAATTGAGTTGTTGAATCCATTAATGATATTGGAAGTTTGATTATATGAATTGCTGGTATGATTATGTGTTAGGGTTTGGCGAAATTAGCTAATTCTTCCTTCTTTTGATAAGAAATCCAAAAGCATGAGTTAGAGCTTCTAATGTTGTTGTTGATTTGACGAATGCTAGATATATGTGATAACGTTGAATTATTTGTCATGTTTTTTGTGTGTAGCAAATGAGAGAGGTTTATGAACGTTGAACGTTCTTGACTAATATTGTGTAAATGCATGAATTGGTTAAATTCTTAGACACAATGTAGTGTTTATAATTATTGTCAAGCTTGTTAATTCTTTGTACTTAATGCCATTCATGGGATACCTTTAGGCGTTGAACTACTAAAGGGGTCATTAGTGAGGTTTAGCAAGAGATGTCGAATTCACTCTTGTAAACTACTATCATAGAAGGATAGAAGATTTATCTTCACAACAAGTAGTAAAAGTTTTAAATAGATTATATGTTCAATGATAGATAGAAGGCTTGGAAATAACAGTCAATTGCCCCCAACATCCCGTAATTCGTGTTTAACCTTGTTTTAGTGATTGTAGCTTAATTAGTAGATTTGTATGGTTTGATTGTATAACTTGTCTTTAAATTCAGAATTTAGGAGAAACCAACCAAACCCTCCCCCTTTTATGTGCTTTCATATATATGCATATCATTATATCTTTTCTAGTATTTACAATTATATAAACAAACGTTTAGGAATATCCCTTGTCTCTGTGGACTTGCCATTATCTACTTAGTGTAGTTAAGAGCATTTTAAGGCTTAAAAATAGTATGTTTGAGAGTTACGATGACGACCTCTCAAATTTTGGAGCCGTTGCCGGGGAAAAGGCGTATATTTTTAATTGTTCGAGCATGTTATGTATGAAGATGTGCTAGTTGTGAATATTAGTTAGTTTACTTTTATTTTGTTTTTATTTGATATTTTTTAGCTCAGAGACGTATTGTTCGAGTTCTTGGTGTATAGTTCGTACTCAATCCTCTTCATAAGAACCCCTACACTACGACCCCGAGTTGGAATTGAACTTAAAAATGGCTAGGAGGATTTCATTGGAAAGTGTGAATAACAACCATTCAAGTGAAGAAGATGAGGAGAAGAAGGCCGGCGAGTTAGCCAGTGAGAAGAGGCATGAAGGAGAATAAGTGGAGGAAGAGAGCTTCGTGCTAAGGCCGGGATCAAATCCTGAAACCTTATCCCCTCATCACAAAAAGTCCAAAGTGGTGGAGATCCCTATCTATGAGCCGGAACCACCATTTCCGGAGGCCTTGAAGGATAGGAGGACCAAGGAGGACACCAAAGACATCTACGAAGTCTTTCGTAGATGTGAGGTAAACATTCCACTCTTGAATGCTGTATACCATATTCCTAATTATGTTAAATTTCTTAAATAATTTTGCGCAATCAATAGGAAACAAAAATTGCAAAAAGAAAAGAAGAGTGAAAAAAAGAATGTGTTTCGGCCATTTTTCATGGGAGTTACCCCCTAAATACGATGATCCATGAATGTTTACAATTCCTTGTGAGATAGGAGGGAAATGTGGTAACAAGGCCATGCTATACTTTGGTGCTTCTATTAATGTGATGCCATATTCTTTGTATGAAAGTCTAGATCTAGGCACTTTGCACAAAACCGGGGTTGTCATCCAACTAGTCGATCACTCTAGCACATACCCAAAAGGTATTATGAAAGATGTGTTGGTGAAAGTGGACTGTTTGACATTCCCCACCGATTTTTATGTTGGAGAATGAGAATCATTCTACACCTATTCTATTTGGTAGACCATTTTTAAAAACTTCAAGGACGATAATTGATGTGCATAAGGGAACATTAACCATAGAATACAATGGGTGGAAGATGGAATTTGACACACACAATTGTATTTATCATCCTAGTAGATGCCATTCTTGCCAAGCTATTGATGTTATTGACGATATTAAGCAAGATGTGTTTGAGCCCAATGATGGTAGTTCCTCAAATGTTCCCATGGATACTGCTTTGATTGCTAATGTTGTTAGTACTAATTTGAAGAAAAACAACAATGGTGAAAATTCTCGTGGAAAAGCAACTTCTAGCACCCTCTTAGTGTCCAAGGTGAAGCTTATAAAGGTAAATGTCCCTCCTTATTGTGAGAAGAGTGTAAACAACAATTGAAACTTCTTAAATGTTCATCTCTTGGGGAAGGTGAGAAACCCCTAAATGCTCATTCAATTGAGATTTCCATGGACCAAATGGGTAAGCTACTGCACATGTTGAGAGAACATGAGGAGACATTGAGCAATGTTCAGAAAGTCTTGCTAGGGGATAATGTGGATCCCCCGTGTTTTGTGCCACATAGAGGAAATGAATCCAACCTTTCCGGTCAATGTGAGTAAACTCCAAAAATGAAGGTAAGTCGTGCTGACAATGTTAAATAAACTTGGTTTTGATTATCCGGAAAGGGATTCATGAATTTTCGTTGATTTTATTTCAATCTAAATTGTTATCATTATTTTCTTCATTATTGTGCTTTGTTCTTTTTACGGTGGTGTTTCGATATGATTTTGCAGGAAATGAGAAGTGCAGAAAGGTTTGGAAGTTGGTGAGTTTTGAATGTGTTTTAAGAGTGAAAAACCCAGTCTGTCGTGAGTCACGACAGATCCATCGCGAGTCCCGACAGATACATTGCGAGTCACAAAAAATAGGGTAATTTTGCAACATTCAGGTTCAAACATTCGCAATCGCGACAGGGGCATCGCGATAGACCATCGTGAGTCGCAATGACCCTGTCGCGAGCGCGATGGAAATCAGGTAAGAATTCTGAAATTTGCAACTTCCAGGTCCAAACTTTCTCGATGGAGGCGTCGCGAGTCGCGACAAGACCCTCGCACTCGCGGAAGAAGTCAGACATATTTTTTCTATTTTGCAACTTCCAGGAGAAAACATTCGCGATCGCGACTGAGCCATCCTAAGTTGCGATGATGCCTGTCGCGAGCGCGATGCAGGCTAACTTTTCATATTCCCTTAAGCCCAGTGTCGCGACTCGCAACGCTCTTGTCGCCCTCGCGACACTGGGAGTATATAAAATAATTTAAGGGTAGAACCTAAGTACTACCCATTTCTCCATCGCCACCGCACCAGTCTTCATTTCTCCACCATCCCGACACTCTCTACCACCCATTTCTACTTCATTTGCTGTCAATAAACACTTATTAAACTAGAAAACATCATCCATTTCAATCACCAATCATCCAAATCAACCCCAGATCATCCCAAATCAAAAAAAATCCAAAACCCTAGATTTGGGAAATTTCCAAATTCCAGGTAATTCTTTTGTGGGTTCGATTCATTGTCAATCCTAGGCTTCAAAGTGGTACATTTCTTCAACTTTTTACTTTTCAATTGTGATTTTCATTGAAAATGTGTTTTATGAGTTTGAAAATGTGCTAAATTATATGAATTTTGGGTGAATGTGAATATGATTTTTGTGACCCAATTTTAATGAATGTGTTAATTGGTTGGACTGATATGGATGATGTGGGATGTTGGTTTTAAGATTTTTGGCTGTGATTTTGGTTATGATTTGGGCTGTCATTCTGATTTTGGCTGATATTTTGGATGTGATTTGTGCCGATTTGTGCTGGCATTTTCACATAGGCTTTAGCATGTGATTTTGATTTTGGCTGTGATTTTGGGTTGTTAGCTTCATTTTGGCTGCAATTTTGTCTGTCATTCTAGTTGTGATTTTGACTTAGGTTGTGATTTAGTTTGGTTGTGATTAGTTTAGTTTTACCTTGATTAGGTTAGTTTAATTTGGATAAATTTTGACATTAGTTTAGTTTTTCTTAAGATAGACAACTTTATTATTTTGGCATAGTATAGTTAGTATTACATTTGGGACTGTCATATGTACATGGACTTACATACATTTTGCTTATTGCTATAAGTTGCATATTAGTTTGTACAAATATTTTCATTTTCAAATAATATCCAAGTGATTATTTCATATCTTATTTCCATGTGCGCCTGATGAGTTTGCTATTTGAATAGACATGGCCCCAAAGAAGAGAGCGAGAGCAAGTCCTTCTGTCCTACCTCCACCTCCTCCGCCAGCAGCCGAACATGCATCACCTCTCATCCCTGACAGATTCATGGGATTGCATCGGATCACCAGCGCCTACGCTCAGAGGTGGGGGACTTTTCTGCCAGAAAGATTCAGGAGACCTGCTTTGCTGATGAAGCAGCATAGGATGCCCTACAGCTCAAGGAGCCAGTCTTATGCCTCTTTGACAAAGGGGGTATGTGAGGATTCTTATCTCGAGTAGCGCCCACTTACCAGAGGTACACCCTGGAGTTCCTATCCACGGTCAAGTCTTATACGAAGGTGGATATGGTTCCTTGTGAGAGGTTCATTCGGTTCCTACTGAATGACCACTCCTATGAGATGAGTCTCTCAGATATAGAGGTAGCTTTTGGGTGGGACACTGTAGAGGTCCATGTGAGGCTTGATCTGTAGAGGCATACAACCACTATGGAGGAGAGCTTCTTATTCTGGTACGCTATCACCTAGAAGTCCAGAAATGTCAGGGACTAGAATAATACCATCATTCATTGGGCCAGCGGTATGTGCACCGCCTCCTATCCTCCACTCTATTTTGTTGCGTTGAGGCAACAAATGTCCCCAATGATGAGATCCAATTTCTCTGAGAGTTGACCACTGAGGGGACGGGATACGGTGGATGGGTAGAATTGTGGGTTGATAGGATCCTGGAGGTGGAGAAGAAGGATAAGGGGGGAATTTCTGCTAGGGGCATGATCACACTTCTGGCGGAGCATTTTGGCATTGATTTACCTCATGTCCCTATGCGGCTTGGTTGTGAACTATCTTACCGTATCACGTTGACCCGTATGGTCAACTTTCATTTGATCAAGACCACCGCGAATCCTCGGTTTTTCCAGTGGCTGCACGGGGCTGGTAGTGTCCCTTTCATGAAGCTTCCAAAGCCCAAGCGTACAAGCTGGAGTGGGACACACTGGTGACGGATTTGGCAATTGAGCTAGATCAGGAGTGCAAATGTGGTTTTGAGCGTGAGCTTGGAAACCTCCCCATTCATTCTGATGAGGGTGCTATACCCTTTGCAATGGTTCCACCATAGGATGAGCCAATGCAGCACCAGTCACCACAGCCTTCTCTACACCACTGCCAGCCGGATTCAATGCAGGTGGGTCAGAGCAGCTGCAATAACCACATCAGCCTCTAGCAGATTCGATTTCCCGGCTGCATGACATGATGTACGGCCACAGCTTGCACATGTCGCGAAACCTCTTGAACATGGATAACGAGATCGGTCATCTCGTATATGCAGTGTGAGATATGTGGGCACATGCAGGTGGCCCCACGGGACCAGATCCTAGAGCAGCTAGGAGCAGAAAGAGACGCCAGTGGAATGAGGAGTGGATGGCTCTGTATCAGCATCGATACAGAGACAGTGGTTCTTCCTCCCATCCGGGATAGTGATCATTTTTCCTCTTCATACCACCGCACTTTGATATGTACTTTTATATACATTGTATTTTTCCCTAGCTTGGATACATTGAGGTAAATGTATGGTTTAAGTGTGGGGAGGTTGCTAGCTATTTTCTTTGTTTTCCTTTTGGGATTGCATATTTTCTTCTGGATGATTTTTATTTTGGGATGTTTGACCTTTTAGATTTTATTTATGATATTTTTCTATTGGTAGACTTTAGACATTATGGATAAATCCATTGCTTATGGAAATTTTTAGGAAAAAAAGAGAGAGAATAAAACTAAATCTGCAAAGTTGAAAACCAAGAGGGAAATTTAGGTAACATTAGAGGCCCGAATAGGTTGAAACCCCGAAAGGGCGGCCTAGGAAAAAACGAGAGGCAAAATGTGGGTGAGATGTGATCCTAAGAAATATGATGTGTGGCTAGGATGAAAATCCGAAAGGATTTCTAGGAAAAATGAGATAAAGAGACAAAAGGAAAATGAAAATGAAATTTTGTTAATATGTACTTATTTTCCGGCATTGGAGTCATAAGGCTGCGGTCGAATATTGGTTGATCGGGTAAGCCTAACATCATGGCACTTCTTGGGATTAGGTAAGTTAGTGGGGAAAACGAAGCAAGGAATGAAATTCTTAATTCTTGGTAGACTTCATTTTTAGATGTATGTATTGGTTTGGAGTGAAGCTTATGTTAGAACATTTGATACGTTATTTTTAGCTTCACTTGATACCATTGACTTTTGGGGAATATCAATTTGGGATTAGAAAACGCTTCTATGAAATAGGGAATTGATAGTGTATATGGGTAGATTTAGGAATAAGGGTTACGTGTGATATAAACTTTGGGGAATTATCAAGTTGAGAGTTTCGTCAGATTTTGATTTGGGGGAATATTAGTATTAGGATATGGACATGTGAGATTCTTCTTATGTTTGAATTTTTTCTTACTCGAGGACGAGTAAGGTTCAAGTGTGGGGATATTTTGTGTGTCCATTTTATATAATTACTTTGGATCTTTTGTACTCATTTTGGTAGACTTTTGTGCTTTGGATACTCTATTTTACCTTGAAATTATATTAATAGAGCTAAGAGCGACTTTATATCTTTTGTCACATGTAACAAGGATTCCATAAGACTAGGTAATTGTTGAAGATTAGAAAACCTTGAAGACTCCATTTTCAAGACAATAAATACTTTGAAGACCCGAAGAAAGTAAGAGGAGACAACTACACTAAGACGAAAGAGAAGAAAACAGTATTTGAGAGCAGAGTACTCTGACCGTCGTGAGTCGCGACGAATGTGTCACAGTCGCGATGGTACTCTGCCTGTCGTGAGTCACGATGGTCCACGACTCAGACTTCATTTTGGGCTTTTTGTTACAAATACTCATAATTTTTCTCTTTCTTCTCCAACTTTTCTCTCCCGATTCCATACCTCAAAACCCTAGTTTTTCCATATTTTCCATCTTAGTTTCTTTTTGAAATTATGTTTGAATTTATTTTGTTAATTAGTATGGGTTCTAGTAGCTAAACATAACCTTGGGAGCAATTGATTAAAGCTTCCAAGCCCATGTCTTGAGATCTATATGTAAGCTATTTAATGCTTTGCTAATGTGTATTTGTTGTGCTTTAATTGGGTTGTTGAATCCATTAATGATATTGGAAGTTTGAGTATATGAATTTCTTGTATGATTATGTGTTAGGGTTCGGAGAAATTAGTTAATTCTCCATTCTTTTGATATGAAATCCAAAAACGTGAGTTAGAGCTTCTAATGTTGTTGATTTGATGAATGCAAGATAAATGTGATAATGTCGAATTATTTGTCATGTTTGTTTTGTGTAGAAAATGGGAGAGGTTTATGAATGTTGAACGTTCTTAACTAATCTAGTGTAAATCCATGAATTAGTTCAATGCTTAGACACAGTGTAGTGTTTATAAGTATTACCCAGCTTTTTGATTCTTTGTACTTAATTCCATTAATGGGACACCTTTAGGCGTTGAACGACTAAAGGGGTTATTAGTGAGGTTTAGCGTGAGATGTCGAATTCACTCTTGTAATCTACTATCAAAGAAGGATAGAATATTTATCTTCACAACAAGTAGTAAAAGTGTTAAATAGATTATAGAGTAAAGTGCTTAGATGACCTTCAGTTCTTTGGAAAGTGCAAATATAACCCTCAGTTTTTCAAAAGTGCTAATATACCCAAGGATTTTTTCAAAAGTGCTAATATACCCATGGCCAATGTAAACGACATCAAATGTGAATAAATGTATAAATGTATGATTAACCGCTCAAACCATCAACGTGCATGAATGTATGAATGTAAACGACATCAAATGTGAATAGAAACG
>JAULKJ010086153.1:0-15824 GCA_032355405.1 Rubia balearica | reverse complement strand
ATTCTACTTCAATTTGAAAGCGAAGAAATGTACGCTTATAATGATTTTTTTTTCGAACTCAATGTGTGTTTGTATGTAACAGGTATCTGCCTCCACATACTTGCTTCTTACCGATTAACAAGGATGTCAAAGGAGAACAAACGAACACCAGAGGAGCAAGAGAGAGCATATGGTCCAGCCTATCATTCTCACACCTCACATATTTAGTTATTTTCGTAATTCTCTTATGCATCACTGAGAAAGAGAAAATGACGGAAGACCCTCTCAACTTTACCCTACTCAGCATAGTGGTCGAGGTCATCGGGTAACAACATTTAACTCAATTTAGTTATATGTACTCTCCCCCTGTTTTCTAACATTGGCTCCCTTTGACTGCAAAATTTTTCAAGGCATATTTGACTGTCAATAACTTTAATTGCATATGCTAACACACGTCATGTGTGGTGTGTTTGGATTCTCTGTAACATGTAGTTGCTAAAAAATAAAATTTTATAGTCCGTTATTGTATGAAATAAAAGTTATCGGTGATCAAACATGCCTTGAAAAAATTTCAGAAAAAAGGGAGCCAATGTTAAGAAATCAGAGGGAGTATACTATTACTGTTCTTCACCATACTTATTTCATTTTACTTAGTTCAGTTTAAATTAAGCTGAAAAGGCATCAAACACAGCTGAAGATAACAAAATTATTACTCCCTCGGTTTCGTTCCACTGTTTTGGGCGTTTGGATTTCTGATAGAGTGGATGGAATTAAATTTAAAACGTCAAAAGTAAATTGAAAGTGTAAAAATATAGTTTAAATACACCACAACAACAAAAAAGCTATTAGGACACTTATAGGTACGCTTTCATAAGAGGCGTCTTAACAAATGTATATTATAAGGCTTTTAAAATTAAACATTGGATGTTTTGTGGCACATACTAAAAACGTCCTAATAAATGTATAATTATGACATTAAAAAATTACACAATATTAAAACTATTAGGATATTTATAAGTGTCTTAATAGGTGTATATTAGAACATTTATAAAATAAAGTCCAGATACATAGGTTATTAGGATAGTAAAAACAACCTAATATAATATGACGCATAAAAACAATGCTATATTTTTTTATAGAGTTGTAATATGGCCATCCAAAATCTATAGGGATTCGCAATTAGTTTTAAGAAGTGTTCTACGAATGAAAATGTCCCATTAAAAATTTATTAAAATACCTCTTAGTGTTCTAGTAGGAATTTTGTGTTGTAGTGAAAAGTCTGTAAACATAGTGAGCATTACACTAAAATTAATTACAGCATAATTATATTATGTGGGCACGAAGTTACGTGGATTCTGACCTTCAACATTTTATATATGGTTGTCTATATGTAGAAGCTATGGAAATGTTGGATTCACTTTGGGGTATAGCTGTAAACGACAAATAAAAGTTGGTGGCGACTGCAAAGATGCATCATATGGATTTGCCGGAAGATTTAGCCCCGCCGGAAAATTTATTATTATCGCTGTGATGATCTTTGGAAGGCTCAAGAATGTCAACATGAGATCCCACAAGGCTTGGAGATTTCAGTGAGAGAAATGTACATAGGAATCGGTATTTGATATCAATGCCTATTATATTTTATACTCAACTTGTATTATAGAATCGGCACAACATTTCTTAGCACCGGTATGTTGAAAAAAAATGTCGGTATTCATGGTTTTCAGCACCGGTGTAAATTTGGTGCCAGTGCCTATTATATTTTAGAATCAGTTTGTATTATAAAACTGGCATAACATTTCTAAGTATAGGAATAAAATGTTTTGTCATTTTTATTAGCATTGGTATCAATTCATAGCACCGCTATCAATTCATAGCTACGTTTCATCAATTTGACAAATATGGACGAGTTGTGGCCCTGGTATGCTTTTTTTTTATTATCGGAGCTAGTATTATTGAAAATTGAAATGGATAATTTTTAATTTTTTGCCCCATCCCAGATCAAATACGGGGAAAATGGATTCAAAAAATCCCACAGAACTTATTAAAAAAGATTAAATTTGTTATAAAAAATATGAATCCACAATTAAAAATAAAGAAAGTATAAAACATCATTGTTAATAAACTAATCCCATTACTCATCCGCACCTATCAATCAATTAAAGTCATCAATATTTGTCTTAGCCTCTTTTGCATAAACATTAACCTATGTCTCACACCATTTTTTTGCCACCTCTTGAAGTTTATATGCGTTGTATGGCCCTCGGTTCTCTAGAAAAACCTACGATTTGATTAAATGTTAGGCAGTTGGACGTGGTACTGAAAATGAAGGCAGAACTGTTATTTTTTGTTTAGTAGTTGTGATAGTTACATCAAGTAAATTCTTTGAAGTTGTCTTCAGGACTAGCTCTTCAGGAATAGCATGACATAATAGCCGCATTCCCATCAACTCCCATGTTTTCATCACTAAGATAGAAAACAACAATCCCCAATGTTTAATCAGTATATGGAGACCATAAAAATTATAAAGTTCGTGTAAAATCTTTTTGAAGGATATAAATACTTACGTTGATGTTTGTTATGTTCCAGGTAAAATCTGATGAGGGTTCATTCTTCCTCTTCTCTCTCATATTTACAAGCAAGCCTGCGATATATTATTTTCAAATGTTAATATAAAAACTTTGAAGGAAAAATGAAGTATAATTGAATGGATAGAAATATCTAGAAATCACTTGGCTTCCGAAGTAATCGGTGAATTTTATACCACCGGTGAACGTGTCCAAGGTGAAAACATCTTTCGTACCGGGACAAATTATGATGAGGTATCAATGTTTCCTCCGTTAGTACTTAACAAATTAATATGTTGGGATGGGAATATGTTTATTAAACGGATAGTAATGGTACAAGATTAAGAAAATGTGTCTGACCTCCTTAGGTAGATTGTCAAATACATGTCATTTTCAGATGCAGCCATCGTTTCCCAGATGAGGGCAACCCAGTTAGTGATATCACTGTCTTCTTGACCGATGTTTTTCCTTCCTGTGGTCGAGACACAGAATTGGATTCTTCTCATGTTGTTGTCCTTCGTTTTACTCCATAGGTCCCTGTCAGAGTACAAGTCAATTGATTTCTTTGATTCTATGTGAAATTTGAATTGGAAAATTTTAAATATGAAACTGACCCTATCCAGAAATTCATCTGAGCGTTTGAGATCCATATCATGTCATGACAATTCTCAAGCTTGCCTCTGAACTCCAACATTTGGTCGATATCTAGGCAACATTTGTAATGTTTGGCAAATGTGGAGTCCGGAAACATGGTGGAATATGTAACCTTTCTCTGGCCATTTATTTCCTTCGCACTTCATTGCAATGTTTGATGAACTCTCCCATCATTGGATAGTCTGTCAGTTTGCGACTGTTTACAATATGCATGTGCAAATTTTAAATAGAAGGCATTAAGTATATGAAAAGTGTTGAAATAAAATAGTCATGTGGCTTAAATGTAGTACATGTTTTATAGGCTTGAATGGTTTGTCCAACAATTGATTCCCCGACCTGTAACTGGTCATAGAACTAGATAGTTGCGCCGACGATGTATTGGTAGGTTATTACACGTGATAGAAAATAATATTATATTACAATCAGGAATTGAACACTAGGTATATATATACAGTAAATTATTTAAATACAATGTTTTAATGGAATTACCTCACGTTGGTGAGATCCATAAATTCTCAATTCTTGTCTGCGGAAACCTTCAGAGGCACGTCTGTATCCTCTTCCTTTGGGGGCTCATCATCTTGGTCGACCAAATCTACCGGATAATTAACCACACGTATAATAGCCTCTCCAACATGGATGAATTTGGGGTTGGCTGAAGGAAATCCTGCCTTAGCATGGAAGACCGGCTCAATAACTCGGACATGAAAAACTCCACTGGTTGAACTATGGCTATGGCGGGTTTTTTTTTTTAGAAAACCTTTTGCCACCATGGCCCCTGACCTGTCAAGGTTCTTAACGAACAAGGAAACCTTCTCCCCATTCAGTCATATATTGTAGAACAAGATTTGTTAGAAAACAAAATAACATTAAATGGATAGAAATACTGGGGATCAAATAAATTAAATGGAATTGAAATATTTTTTCTTACTTCCTCATCATTAGGATCACCCTAGACTTGGTTTCTGCCATGCTGACCTGGCCTAATTCGTTCTCAATGAATGACTTTGGATTATTGAGACCCTTTGGGATTTGAACTTCTCCAGCAGCTGCAATCCCCTTAACTAGCATGTCAAGGTATGTCACCATCGCTTTGATCACCGATTATTTAGTAGGTTGCTTCTTCGGGATGGTTGGCTTGTGAAAGAGCTGCTACCGTACTTGTTTCGGCTGCAGGTGATAAAGGGTACCACAATAGATTATGGGAGTTTAGTTTGAGTACCCTTATACCTCCCTGGTAATCCTTCCTACCGGTGGCATTTATCAAAATGTCTTCACCGGGTTCTAGGATAAGTACGCCCCTAGCAGCCTTCTCGTTCATCCTTATCTGTGATTAAAGGCAAGTTAAATACATTACAATGAAGGGGTAATACTATGACCAAGTACAAAAAATACTTACAATATCAGTAGCGGCGACCCTATTCTTCGGGTCGGTGTATGGCCCTTATCTCTCAGCTTGTTGGACTCGAGGTAGACCAATAATATGTCAACATTGAAATTTCTTGTACTCAACTCTAGTTCTATCTCATCCTCCATGTAGCCCTGAGAAGCCAGTTTTATACTCTCATCTTCTTTCAAATCCAAAATCTTGGCCCGGGTTACCCTGTGACCGCTCCTACCAGTCCGATGAGTATATTTCTTCTGCTTTGATTGAGAGCTAGCCGTCGCTCAGATTTTCTATCCAAATACAATAAGTAAAGTAAGTCTTTTGTAAAGCATATAAGCAATGCATAATCATGGAACTCGTATGACATGAATTTCCTTTAACAAGTTACCACAAATTTGGGCGTCGTCCTCATTTTGTAGAACTTTTTTCACTCATCCTCTTCCATCCATTTGTATTTCTCCCAAAGTTTCGCTTTTGATTTTTTGTGTCATCATCCACCTGATAGATGTATTTCATTGCAATATTCGACTTCCAATTGTGGTGGGTGTTGCCTACCGCAACATAAAAAACATCCCTTCAATTTTTTGAGCTATGCTGCAGTCAATTTTTACTCGAACTTGAAGCTCGCCTGCATTACAATTTTCAAAATAAATTTTGTAAGATTGAAATTCTTAATATATATTTGCTACCAATGGTTGTAAAAAATAGAAATTAGCGAATTTTCCGTACGAATAGATCTTACCAAAACATCCTTCCATACCTCCTCCTTGGAGTCAGCGAGGACGTTATTCCTATACCTATGAGTCCCGAACTTGTGCGGCGTTGGAATGCAGTCCACACACTTCAATTCATTGAGCAGGCTATGTTAGCCAAGTTGAACTAAATCGGCACGAGATCCCTCTCCTTTGCGAGAATCACTGACTGACACGTGGCCATACCACGTTCTTTGCACCAAGTCTCAATTTTAAATTTTTCAAAGGCTTTCCCATTCTTTCCTCCCGCCTTCGATACATCATCTGCCCCGAACTGCTTTGTAGGACCTTTTTTCACCGGAGGGAACTGCATCTTTAGTGGTATCAGGTTCCTCAATTTGTAAGTTGAGGGGAACGAAGGGTGTGGCGAGCTCATCGGACATGATTTTTCTTGTGTCTCACCCCTCTTTCTCTTGCCGATGCCGGTACCGGTACCTTTCTTTGAATTGGGAAGGGGGTGGGTTATCTACAATCTACAATACAAATCCGTTAATAATGCAATCCACAATCCACAATTGACATACATAAATAACGTAATCCACAATTCATAATTGAAATACAAATCCATCAATAACACAATCCACAATTCATAATCCACAATTGACATACAAATCCATCAATAACACAATCCACAATTCATAATCCACAATTGACATACAAATCCACAAATAACGCAATCCATAGGATCCACATTTGACATACAAATCCACTAATAACGAAATCCATAATCCGTCAATAAATAATGCCATTCACGATACACCAATAAGAAACGCAATCCATAATCCACAATTAACATACAAATCCACCAATAAAGCAATCTAAAATCCGCCAATAAAAAACCAATCCACAATTGACATACACATTGAGGCCAACCAAGAACCACATCAATCCATTTAAACTCAATCCATAACAAATAAACAATACACTATTAGAACTCAAAATACTACCAAAGATATCGTCTTCCATTCGAACCCAATCCACAACCAATAACTACACTTTTATAACATACCATTTCACCCCAAAAACTTGTATAGGAATATAATATACTATGCAATAGAATCCACTACCACGAAACACATAGAGTTTCCACATCAATGACATTTTAGTTCTTTGAGGAAAGTCATCAAACATGATATGCGCATACTATGTTTCATCCTGACAAAGGCAAAATCACAAACTTTTACGCACATGCAATGGCTGGGGGACACTTACCTTTAAATTTTGTGACCGGTTATAGTATATAGAGGTTGGAATAGTCGTCAGGAACCGATTAACTGGACAAAATCTTCGATGGTGAATGAGGCATCGGTTAGGGGGAACATTGGTTCAGTTTCGATGCCTAAAATCTTGTTCCATAGATGTTATATACACAGTGAGGTTAATGTGGAAATAATTGGTAGTTATTGAGAGTAAAAGATGGTGAGATGTGGGAGGGGTGGCCATTAATGGCCGAAGGAGAAGAGGAATTGCCATCGAGGAGGATTAAACTGACGACAGTTCCTTCAATTGGGACTTTTATGTTACCATTGATAGCACAAGTATAAGTGTATTGATATCGGTGCCTATGATAAAACAGAAAATATGTCAGTAGTTTGGAAGATCTGAAAAATGGAGTACGCAGTACCAGTACAAATGTCGGTGAAAATGAGTAAGTAAAAGGCCATTTTAGTTTCTTAGTATGGAGCACCGGTATATTTTTGGTATCTAAGCAAAAAAATATCGGTGCTGATACATGCTGAACGCACCCGCGCCAGACTGCATTATATGGGCTTATTAATTTATGGCAGGGAAGATAACAAAAGTCTCAAAACTTACTAAGTGCTGAGCACCGGTATCAACACCGGTGCCCATCCTATCAGTACTGGTGCCTTTTTTGCATAATGGAGCTGTGACAGACTGCTTTTAAAGCGCTTTTTTTTTAAAAAATCTGGCTATGGTCAAAGAGCAAATGGTTAAGTTTTTTTGTCTAACTACTGAGCACATGTATCAAAACTAGTTCCTTTAAATTGAATGTTTGTGCCTTTAAAATTTTATTTTCCCGCCTTTTCTTATCGAAAACATTTAAACCTTTTCAGTTCCCTCAAAAATATCTAGCACCGGTAGAATGGTACAAATATCAGCTCTAACCTTTTTCAACCTTTTATATGTTATAATTTGGGCCCCGTTACTAATTAGAATTAGTCGGTTGACTAAATTGACCAAGAAATTAATTAATTCTCATGTGTATGATGTAGAGATATTAGTTTTGGGTTTTATTTTACCCATATATGCCGTAATATGTATGTAGTAAAATTATGTACGGCCCAAAAAGTTTTTCAAACTATTATGACCATGAATTACCCCTACAAGAGTAATAACCCGGTTTATAAAATGCATGTGTACAATTTTGAAGAATAAATTTAATAGAAGTGCGTTCCGAGGCCAATTTTAAAAATTATTGCAAATAGGCCCTTTTATGAATTTTTTCTTTACATTCCTTCCGTTCCTACCGCACCCATAAATTGTAGTTTCATTGAATAATTATGGAAAATAAAAATAATTCTTTTATTTTTGGACATATAAGCAAAACCGTTACTATACGTTCTAGAGCAAATGATAGATGCTTACGTAGTGAAAACTAAGAGGTTTCGAGAAGAATAATGAAGGCTTATTTGTAGTCGATCATTGATACTAAGTTGGGGTCAAAATTGTAAAATACATCGGGGCGGGGGGAGGGGGTGTTAATTGTTCGTTTAACTTCGAACAGATTTCAATTTGGAGTCACGCGCAAACCTTTTACTTTTTGTACTTTGGTCCATTCAAGAAAGTTGGAATAGTGGAAATCCAAATTGGCTATGCATAAATGTAATTCAATGTTAGGGGAGGGAAACTTTGTGTTCTAGACATGGTTGGGTCAAAGGGAGGGCCTCGATTGGGAACTTTGATCTCTGCAACAAATTCTTTGAAAATTACACTGTGGCCCGCATTTGTGTTGCAACAACGAACGTTGCTCCAATGCCCTTGATTTTTGTTATCTTTGTTTTTTAAATGAGTTTATAATATATTAACATTTATTTTTCTTCTTGGTTTTTGCAATTTCTAGTTACAGTGCAATACGTGATAATACAATGTCTTTATGTTAAATACCGGTGCCCGTGAACAATATATTGTTGCCAATAATTGGGCAACGCAGCTGCGTTAGGGTGCGTTAATTCAACAAAATTAATTTATTGAAGCACACGAGAGTAAAATTCCATGAAATTTTGCTAAGTATTGAGCACCGGTATCAAAACAGATTTCTGTGAGAACAATACCAGTGCATTTCTTGTAGGACGCAGCTGCACCAGACTGTTTTAATGCGGCTTTTTACTTTCTGGTTATAGACAGAGAGCAAATGTAAAAAATTATGTCTAAGTATTGATCACCGGTATGTCAACCGGTTCCTACGAGAACGATGCTGGTGCATTTCTTATAGAATGGAGCTGCGCCAGACTGTTTTATTGCGGGTTTTTAATTTCTAGTGGATAGGGAGCAAATGTCAAAAATTATGTCTAAATATTGAGCACTGGTATGTCAACCAGTTCCTATACGAGCGATACCAGTGTTTTTTTGCAGAACGCAACTACGCCAGGCTGCTTTAATGCGGCTTCTTAAATTTAAAATTTGGTCCCTCTTAGAGAATTGGACTTCTCAAATTCAAAATTTGGCAAACTAAGAATTCACCTAGCCAAAAATAAGATATAAATAGTAAGTTCAATGCTCAACAACAAAGAGGCCATTTTTGTTCATTAATTATTATGATACGATGTTCACTAAAAAAACTTCACGGTAGCTATTCCGATTCCGACCCTAATGGTCATTATTATGAGCAAGGTGTAGTTATATAAGAGCTTTAAATAACTACACTGTACTCACAAGAATGACCAAGAAGTCGTGGCGACGGAATAGGCACCGTGAAAAATAAATAAAAGTAGGATGTGCAAAATAAATAAATTTTCAAGTACAACATTATTAATTCTTAACTTCATGAATAATAACGTGAAAATGGTTCCGCTTCCTCGAAGGAAGCTATGCTATCCAATTCTAGTGAATTTGATCCCACACGAATGTCAACCGCGACATTATTGTCACTCTGTGACGGGAAAGGTCTGACTGCTTTGATTGCATCTGGAAATCAGTAGATTAGCACTTCCCCCATATGGTCAAACCATCTTCGTTGAAATTGGTAATCCATTCACAAATTTTGAATATCTGTCTCCAGTTCTGAGACCCTAGGTTCAATCGACCGGGCAAATTGCGTTGGTCTCATCTTATAGAATGATTCAACGATAATCTGCATCATTGAGTGGCAAAAGGCATCGTGGTCATAGCTTGCTACACCTGATTTCTTACAAAGTGACAAAACGAGGCTGCAAAAACCAAAAAATCCTGTATTCTCCATGTCCACAATTATACTCTCAAATATTCTTTCCCCAACATTCCTACTCTCGTGCACATCGGTGTTCACGGTTACGAGGTCATTACAGGAGACTATGGAGTGATACCACACATTCATTTTCAATGTCAGTGATTTCTTCAAAATTTTTGTCCAACCGAAAATGACTAGAGCGTCGACATTGGTATATCTTCTCTTGTGACTCACCGCACAATTTTTTTTGCTACTTCTCGTCCAAATCATCCTCCTCATTGATCAATGCTAAAATATCGTCCTGCCTTTCTTGTACATTTGGCAATCCGTACAAATCATTGATACCTTCAGGAGATAGGGGGATTAATTTTCCCCGGCATAATACCTCATCCGTGCTGATTTGAAACCTCAAATTCGCATAGAACTCACCTACACGGTCAAGTTGAAACGGGAGGTGTAGTACAAAGTTTTTCCCATCCCAATTACCCAATAGTTTTTTTGAAAAGGTGGATTTGCTTCTATTCCCCTTTCTGGATAATGCTTTCGCATTCTGTAATTTTGGGCAAAAACCTTGCCTCCTCGGACACAAATCTATCTTCTGTCGGCTTTGAGTGAGATCCGCTAGAGGTTGATGATAACCCTCCTTTTTAGGACTCTTAGTTGGGGTTTTGGGGACTATCACCTACATTCACATACAAACACATTTTACCAAACACCTTGTGTTCAAAGGGAATGTACACAACGTTCTAACAAATTAAAACAGCATGAAACATCCCATTATCAGTACAGTATCTACCATACAAGGGATTATAAAACTAAATATACTTATTCCAATTAGAATCACAAATGAATGGCAAACAGGGGATTTTGAAATGAGCTTAGCAATTCATAATTAAGTTTTCATGGCAAATACACAAATGATTGAAATTAAATTGTATGAGATCATTACAAGATTATAGGGAAATATGATATTACCTTATGAAGCACAATCGAAATGGTGTGAAAAAGAGGATTTTCGGATCTTTGAGGTCAAAACCTTTGTGTGTTCGGATTATAATGATAGTGTTGCAACAAATTTAGTTAAAAACAGGTAATCACACTTTAGCACTGGTAACAAAATCGGTTCTAGATATAAAAATTGATGCCCCGCACAACCTCATTTAGCTGCTATAATTCTATTTTTATTTACCTTTTCAGACTAGAGAAAGCTACATTGCACTAGTACGCATACTGCGGCCCATTAGTTATAAGCCACTGCCTATGTAAGTTAAGTGCAGTCTCACGCAACTGTTTTAATCCTATTTTAAATCTTTTTTAAGAGACCTGGGAGCAAAGGTCATTAGGGCATAAACCCTTCAATAGTGTCTGAAAGCTATCATGATCCGGAAATTCATATTCATCGACCAATCCCATTATGTTCATTTACGAGCTCGTATCAGCACCATATGGTTATGCTAGTATACTAGAATGCCACGAGTAGCCGATCTAGTAGTACGGTCTGGCCAATATCGTTCCTCGCCGATCTAGACTGAACTCCAATCGCGTCGGGAACCCCGATAAATAAAGACAAGTAATCAAGTAGTACACATTCAAATTTGACACGGCAAGATAAAGTATACGCTGGTCATTCACATATAATCAGTATTTAATTTTACATAGTATCACAATAATTAAGCACAACATGATAAAATAAACGCCGTACTTAATTATTATGAATCCAAATAATAAACATGAAAAGAGCATAATATTTATAAACATTTCATACATTATATAAAATATTCAAATAACATATTTAAAATTAATAGGCATAAGATAGCATGCGCAGTGGCGGAACTGAGGGGCGAGCCGGTGCGGCCGCCCCAGCCTCGGTAGATGCTGCCCTAATGAATAGTATCCGCCCCTCCTCCACCCCTACCCTACGGTGGATGCTGCCCCAACCCCTCCTCCGCCCCTCCTCAATTTTTCCTCTGATTTCGCCACTGAGCATGTGGTTATAAGTTTTAATTCAATTCGTGATAGTACGATGAAAACACTCACCAAAATTGGACGTAGCTTCGCTGTTGTAAAATTATTGCAACTCCATCGACTGACTGGCTAAATTTAAACTTTTGCTGAATCTTGCTAAATTTAAATTTTTGCTGAATCTTGCTAAATTTAAATTTTTGCTGAACCTTGCTTGTAAGGGAGAGATTTATTATGAACGAATCAGAAGGTTCAGAACCATACCCATTCCCCCCTATTTATAAGCTGGTTCACATGCAATTCTCATCTCAAAATTGAACACGTGTACTATACGTGTCTCTGGGAAAGCTGGATTACAAATGACGAGGCTATTTGAGCACGTTTTCTCCAAAAATTTCTTCAAAACTCATATTATCTATATTTTCTTCGATCAAACTTCGACAGGCTCCCTATTTTACAGATTTTAACATTTATTATACAATAATTATTTATTTTGAAATTTAAACCAAATCCTTAGTTTAAATCACTCTACAAAAATATGTACTTAAAGAAAAGTTAGAAAATGGCTAATTTTATTACTTCAATTTTAAATATAATTAAATATCTTATAACTATTTATTTATTTTAATACATTTAAAATAAAACTATTAAATTCATAATCTTATCAGATTAGGCTAATTCAAATTTTTAGTACGTTATAAAAAAATAAAGAAATATTTTGAAAATAAAAAATATATATCAAACAAGTCAAATTTCAAAACATATCTCTTTTGATATTTCACTATTTCTCATCGAGTGAATAAAGAAAAAACTAATTTTTTAATATCATATTGATGAAGTGATTCATGTTAATTGTTATATGAGAATCATAAGTTTGAAATTTTAAAAATTTTAAAAATTGATCACTAAAATGAATAAATAAAAAATGAGAAAAAATAGTTTAATGTTTCAATGGGTCAATTTTATGTGTTTATTCAACAAAAATTAAAATGTTAAAAAATAAAGTATGTAGTCAAAAAATAATTCCTTAATATAATATTCATGCTATCATTAATCAAATTTTGATTATAGCATAGAGACGAGAAAACTAAAATATCTCTAAAGGGAAGAAAATAAAAGGAAAAATAACAAAAGGTAATTCTGTTTGTTAGTCTAATGGTTAGTCTAATGAGATTTGAATATTGCTCCATCTAAACTTTTTTCAAATACCACGTGTAGTGTTATAAAGTCAACTTTCTTAACTTTGACTCAAATCTCATTGATATATCAATGAATTATATAATTATGCATAATTTGGTTAGATTTGTTATGAATTGTATTACTATTAATTTTTTATAATATTTAATTTTATGTAATTTAAAATATTAATCATCAAATATGTACACTGAATATCGTGGAAAATGTGACAAATTCAATTAGATATGTGAAGTGTAAGAGTTTCACTTTGGAAAGTCTCACCATATAGGAAAGATTGTTATTAATTTAACCAATTAAATAAATGATTGTATTGATGATGACATTCTCCAAATTTTCCTTTTTCTCTCTACCAATATAGAGAACCAAATTTTAATTTTATCAAAATCTTCATTTTGGAGAACCATATGGAGAATCTGTTGGAGCAAAATATTTGTCTAAAATCTCTAAAAACAATGAAAATGTCCATTATAGAGAACATGTTGGACTTGCTCTTACACCTACAACTGGCGGGTCGCGTATGGTGTTTTTTTGGTACCCCTTATCTATGCCGACCATATATATTAATATTATTATAATAGTAGGTAAATTATACGATATCTCTTGACAACCATTGAGTACCATGAATATCGTATTCTCAAAGATGCCTTGTATATTTTAAATTATAAAGAAATACATTCTCTTATGTGAGTTGTGCTTTATTATAATTTAATTGCGATTACTATATGAATCCTGAATGCAAAAATAATAGTACTGAAATGCACATTCTGCCTATTTATGATACACTTTCATATTATAACAGTTTGGGAGAAAAATTAATCAAAATCATGGGATGAAGATGTTCGTGAATCCCATCCTATATACTAATATGAATGTATGAATGAACCTTCTCCCGTCCTCTCTTCCTTCACTCTCTCTCAAAAAGCCCTACTTTTCTCTTCAATTTTCTGTTCCCCATCTTCGCATCATGAAAGATAGGAAAACAATCATTTTTCAACTGAAATTCTTTGAGTGTTTATGTTATTGAATAAGTATGGATATGTCCTCATACATTAGTATTGTTCTTCAACCCGATAGATTAGATTATTGTGTTTGTGATGATCACTCGATTTAGTTGTTCGATGTTTTGTTCTCAATTTGGTTGTATAGATTGTGTTTTCATAATTTTGTCTGTGTTTTTGTACTGTATTAGGTTCTTCCTTAATTTGGATGCTATCAAATCTATTTTTTCAAATTGTTTACGACTTGAACAAAATAGATCGTGCTTTGGATCATTGTGTAATAGTTCTTGATAATCCCTGTTTGTAAAAGTGATTGGCGTATGATATGCTCATTTTTGCCAAGTGGTCATAGTTTTTGCGAGAAACAAGTTAATATCCCGATGACAGTATTACATTTTTGTTGGATCTCTAATGTGTAACAATACAGACGATCAGTGTTAACATGTAATTTACATATCCTTACAATAAATAAGTTGCATGCCTGCTCAAAAGATCGGCTAACCATATAGAATTTGATATATTTTGACAAATAATCTTTTGGGCGTACAAATATCCCTAACTCGTACGAGGTTGAACAACTAAAATAAATTGATCTAGAGGCAATCTAACCAAAACAAACCGGTCAAAGTAGACTAATCCATCCAAACCAATCGCAAATCTACTGCTCCATCCGGTCCCCCTAAAATGGCCCATTTTCTGACATTTTTTTAAGCATGTTTGACCACCGATAGCTTTATGTTGTGTAAGATAACAGACTATGAAATTTTACTTTTCAGAAATTACACGTTACTGAGAAACCAAAGATATCTCATATGATGTCCGTTATTATATACACTCACACAATGTCCGTTATTAAATACAATAAGTTATCGATGGTCAAAGGGGGTTAATATCAAAAGATTGGAGGGAGTATGTTATTTCGGAAGGAATCACCAAAAGTCAGTATTAAAACAACTTATGACTCATATTTCTCCTTATCTAACTTGGAGAGTAGATCGAAAACCAACACAATTTTACTACTCTCTTGGTCCCAGAGAAATTGACACAATTTCTATTTTTGACCCACCGTCACACTAATCCCCGTCCAATTGCACCCTGTTTCTTTTGTCCGAGCTCTCCATCGCAGCCACCGAGTGGTTGTCGTGGTTGCAACCGACTGTGGGGGTCGGAGATCTTGGTTAAGGATTTTGAGCTTAAAATGGTGAGATAAGAGACTCTGAAGAAGCGGTGGAGCGTTGGAGGTAGACATGGCCACTGCGCATTGAAGTTTTACCCGAGTGGAGTAAAAGATAATTGAGATGAGAGTTGGCCTAATTGTGAGAGAAAGGGGGGCGAAGTTGGTGGCGGCGGCAATCTAGGGTCTATTTTGGAAAGGGGTGGGGGAGCTTTTGCAGAGTTAGAGAAAGAAAATGTCTCGAGCTATCCGCTCAAACATTCTAGCCAGTGGACTCACTTGGAAAACTAGCAGGATCGGGTCAAAAATTATAACGTTATCGCCTTGAACGAACCCCACAAACACCCATAACAGAAAAAATGAGGTCTAATTGCATAGGGATGAATCCAACCTCGCCATTAAAGCACAAATTGACAAAAAATCGCACCAATACATACGCACCACCTGAACATTTAATGCAACTCTTTAAGTTTGGGTGAACCATGCAAGCTTGCCAAAAAATTTCCAGGTGGATCTCAGCGTCACACTTCACCACCTAGAAATGCTCCTCCTTCATCGTTACAGGCTTTTGCGATTGTAAAAATTGTAAATGTTCCACCGCTTTTATGGAAGGATGTTCAGATCGTCCTGACCCACTACAAACACCCTATAGATTCAAGGGAAGGGATATACTAACTCTACCTACTTAGTAAATACCAATATAACTTTCAGATAATTTTTAGTGCAAAAACAACCCTAATTAGTTGACATAAGTGTCAATATAACCT
>JAULKJ010085941.1:0-15832 GCA_032355405.1 Rubia balearica | reverse complement strand
AACTCACCCAACAATAACAAGTGCAGCATTTCTAATGGCTGCTAACTCTGATGGGTTCAAAATGAAGTTAGGTTCACAGCCATCCAACTCACCTAACCTCAACATATTGAGCCTGGGGTTTTTTTAGATCAATTCAAATTCTCCAATGTGAAAGAGCATGACGGCAGAGACTATTCATAAAATATTTGTCTCACGGCAGGCTGTGATGATTGAGGTGATGAAATGCAAGGGAAACAAAAATTACAACGTTCCTCACATAAAAAAGGATACCCGGGCTCCTATTGGCTTACTACAGAATGATTTGGATGCAGACACAAGTCTAGTGAGGGAATGTGTTCATTTTCTAACAACTCAACATAGGACAACGAAGATTGGAAGGCTTATCACAGGACTGGAGTTTCTAGATGGAAACCAGGAACAAGGTTAAGTATTTAGTCAGGTATATTTTGTTTAATGATAGTGTTGCATGCTTTTGGTTATATCATAAACATGTTGTAATCAGTGCCCCTGTTTATGCTGCAACATCCAATCATTTTGTATGAAAGACGCTGTGTGAAATTTATTTTTATCAAGTTCCAGGTTTTAATTAAATCCAGTATGATTGATTTGTGAGTGACAGCAGCAAAAAAAAAACCCGAATGTAATGCAATCCTACAGGTACAGACCTATGGTTGCATTACAAAATGAACACACATCATACATAGAAGCACCCTAGTACTGTTTACATTTCAAAACTAGCTTAGCAACACAAATGGATTTATTTTGCGGTCCTAGCACTAACTATCCTTATATCAGTGAATAAGGCCAACATCGGGTGTTGGAACATGTTCATACAACCCATAGAAGACCAGCTACACAGGTTAAGTATTCGACACATAATATACTCGAGCACATAATGTCACAACGCATCACACATTCACAACCGAGCTAACATACTCGGACACATAATATCACAGCACACAAGCACAACCGAGCTAACATACTCGGGCACATAATGGTACACATTAGTAATTGTAAATTGAAACTTTGAACCTGATTGAAGTAATCAGGCATAAACCCCAAAATGTTATCTGACGCAGTCATCCAGTGGGGGCTCAAGGTCCCCCAGGTTGTTGTTCTGAACCTGGAAAATAGAAACAAAATGAGAAAGAGTGGTCAGTATGATTTCATAGCATAAAAAAAATAAGAATCTGATTTTGATATCGATATAACCCTAGAAAATAGAGCAATCTGATATCGATAACGGCATAGCAAAGTTGGACTACATTAAATCTGATATCGACAGTACCCTAAAAACATGGATACAAACCGTTCCAAAATATGTAAAACTCAGTAAAACTCTTTAGGATGTTGTAAAACAATGTTGAACACTGCAAAACACTGCAAAACTCATGTAAACGTGATGTAATACTGCTGCAAAACTGTGGACAATATCTAAACGAACTCAAAAATTATTTTAAAGCATTGATAAATGTGGGAAAACAAACAACATAGAATTTTGCTAGATTGCTAATGTGAACAGAAGATAAATGTAGCAAAACAAACAAACATCAGAGAATTTTTTCGTGCAACATAAGCATACGAACATAGTCTGAACATATAATACGAACAAAGTAATAATCCAAACCATGTTTTCATTCAAATCGGTAAGAGCAAAAATGTCTAGAAATTCAACCTTTACATTTTTTGGGCAGAAGGAAGATTTTAGGGATTTTAATCCCATCGACCTAAAGCCAGAGATCCTGCCCAACTACACCTTTCTCGGAATCAAGACTTTTTACAATCTCCACTGACGAGCTCACCTGCTTGCTATTGGCCCACCCTGACCAGACCAGCGCCACCTCCATGGAAACTGGGACAGAATCGGTCGAAGAAATGAACGCCCTTTTACGCACCACGAGGGATGCTTCGGATCCGGCTGCGCCGCCCTTTAAAGCTCTCGGAAATCCCCTCTCTTCTGCCACCAGTGGCTCATTTACAAAACCGTAGCCCTCGGCAGCAGGGTGTACACACGTGCTCCGTAGGTAAGCCTTAAAAGTCGGTGTCAACTCCCGGATGTCAGCTGGAGCTTCGGAATCTGGCACGCATGCGAGGTTTATGAGGAACTCGTCCGTGAAGTCTTTGCAATCCTCCATAGGCTGCTAATCGGTAAAATGGAGTGTCGAATCTTCGACTTCCAATTTGAGATCATTGAAATCGGAATTATATCCCTGTTCGGTGAGTGTGAGAACGGGGCTTCTGCACATGGTAGCGTGTAGGAAATGTCAGTGATCCATGACCTGGAGCTACCGACGGATAAATGGGTTCGCTGTCGGAGAGGGGACGCAACATACTAGGGTTTCTATTGAGTAATGAGGAGAAGTTGAGGAGACTCACAGACTCGGTTGAGTATTGGGGAGGCGATTGAGAGACTCAAAGAACACCTTGACAAATGGGGAGACCTTGATGAAAAATCTGAGGAAATGAACAGATAAGGTGCAATGGTAGTTGGGGTTTGAATGAGTATGGGTTATTGGAACGGTGGTGGGACGAGGTAATTTATTTTTTGATTTCATGCTTTAGCTAGTAGGGAGTAAATGCTTGTATTATCTGTAGTTAATGTGAGTTAATTTGGTTCAATAGTTACTTAGTTTATTATTATTATTATTTATTTCTGTTGCATAAATATATTATTTTAGTAAGGGTATTATGGGAAATTTACATGTCAAAAGTTTGCCAAAATAGAAAATTTTAAACTAAGCAATTAATAGTGAGACGAACTAAAAAGGAAAGTAAGCAATTTATAGAGGGACGGAGGGAGTATATTGAATTGCATTTTGGTGTCTACAATCCTGTGACTCGACAACTCCAAAAATCCCATACCTCTAGGTACTTGAAAGGTGGTTCTTGATCCAGAAATAAATTAATCAAAGGTCCTAAACCTACCCAATCGGCAGTCCAGAAATTCGATGTTCTCTGCCCTATGTGACAAAGTTTCACCTACAAAGTTGATTTCCATGTATATACTCCATCAGTTAGTGGTCCTAATATAATTGGGAATTGACCACATGAACTTGGCTCAAGGTGATTGACCTAATTGCATTTCCCACCATATTTTGATGGAAAAAAGCATCTACAATGGTTTGGATTTTCCTTATTTCATGTTCATTTTCAGATGTTGGGTGGCAGATTTTGTCCCAACTTACCTAATGTCTAATCAGGGCACAAGGATTCAATCCTCCTAACAGCGTGCTTGTAGTGGCTGTTACATTCCAAACATGTTGTGGTATAGCAGAGAAGACATGGTTTATCAATACTATTCTAACTCTAGGGGATAACAACACATTCTTCCAACACATTCTATTGAAGTGTTGGTTCAATTTCCTACCTTTATAGATTTGATCACCTAGGCAAGGGAAGCGAAAGGTTCTTTGAGCCATTAAAGTAATCTTATCTGGGATAGTTTAGCATTACTAAGTTTACCAGAGAAAAATGAGCTTTTAGAAAAATTTACCTTCTGGCCTGTACCCAATTGGTATATTTTTTTAGAAACGTATGATATTATGAAGAGTTCTCTTGGTTGCTTTGATAAACAAAGCAGTATCATCAACAAATGAAAGTTGTGTGATCTTAATAGCTGCACTTGGAACTTTAAACTACGACAAATTAGAGTTATCGTAACACTTTCTTTACAACACTTATTTAAAATATTAAAATAGCTTATAAAGTATTACTTACAACTTTAAAAAATGTTACATAAATATTGAAAAGTGTTACTTAAATTTTAAAAAGTGCTACATTAGATCTAATGTAACATCGCCTAAGGTAATACTCGTAAAAGTGTTACAAAAGGTTAAAGTGTTACAATAGCACCTAAAATAACACTTTTATAAGTATTACCGTAAGCGATGTTACATTAGACCTAGTGTAACACTTTTTAAAATTTAGGTAACACTTATGTAATATTTTTTATTTGTTAAAGTACCATTTTATAAGCTATTGTTACATTTTAAATAAGTGTTGCAATGAAAGTGTTACACTAGCCTTAGTTTGTAGTAGTGGGACTTTAATGTTCCTGTTTAAAATTTCTGTGACTATATTAAAGAGGAAAGGGGATAGATGATCCCGTTGTTTAAACTCTCTAGAAGGTTAAAAAAAAAACTTGAGCAGAGCCATTAATTAGCATAGAGAACCAGGCAACATTTAAATTGTTCATGATAATCTTAACCAGTTTTCGCTAAGAAGAAAGTGTTGAGAAGGGGCCATGACACTCTATCAAATGCTTTCATCATATCAAGTTTCAAAATCATGTTGAGGCTTTCATTCTTCCTATCTAATAATCTGACAGCCTCTTTCATAAGGAGGATGTTGTCAGTGATGTCTCTATTAGATAAAAAAAAGGCCGATTGCTCTTCAGATATGATGTGGTGCATGGCTGGCTTAATTCTTTGCACAAGAATCTTAGCCAGGAGTTTATTTATGAAGTTAGAGAGGCTTATTGGCCTGAATTCAGCAAAAGAGGATGGGGATTTGGTCTTAGGGATTAGAGCTATAAGTGATGATCATACGGATCTGGGAATAGGGCGGCCTGATTGAAAATTTAGCATAGCATTCCACACATTAGTTTTGATGGTGTGCCAGGCATCCCTGAGCTCGGCGCCTTCAGAGAACATGGAGTGTGATCTTTTCCGACCATTAATTTGGATGATCGTCAGCTCGTCACCATAAATTTCAATTTACTCTTTGGTGATGAGTTGGCTCTTTACTGCTTGGAAGGAATAGTTAATTTGATGAGGATTTCTCGAAATTCTGGGCTTTAATTTGATGTGAATTTTTCCAGCATTAATCAAAGAAGAAGATGGAGAAAAAATGAGTCCGATTCATTCATAAGAAGTGGGTAAAACCTTTTGAATTCATGATTGAGGGACATATGGAGCTCAAGATAAAACCTAGTGTAATGGAGGGTCTCGATATCCTTATCTTCGCATAGCTAGGTTTACCTGAACGTTTCAATGCTGAGGATTATCTACTTGACACAAAAATCTTGAAGTCGAATCATCAATTCTACGCGAGTGAACTCGACCATGGTTACTTATCTCAAGATTGACAAAGAACTGATTACTGATTACTGACATGAAGTTGAAACATTCAATAAGTCATCAGTGAGGTAATATATTCGACGCTGACATCGTTAGTCATATGAACTGATTACTTCTACAGAGTTATTTTATTTTATTTTTAAAAACCATCATAGACGGGGTTTGGAGGATGTCATTCCCTTTTCATTAAGGGAATGACACCCTCCAAACCCCATCTATGACGGTTTAAAAAAAGTGACCTAATTAAAGCTCTGTTTGGCAGAACTTTTAAGTTGTTGTGCTTTGAAACAAAACATTTTTTAGTGTTTGGTAAAGTGCAAAAAAACAACTTATTTTGAAAGCAGAAGTTATTTTTGGGGGGAAAGCAAAAGCTGGTCACCCCATACTTTCAAAATAAGCCGACTTTGTTTATAAACACAGCTCTGCCAAACAGAGGCTAAGCTTAAAAGTCTAATCAATGGTTACAAATTATATTTCAACCCATTCCCCTAAAATTGGTGTCGCTGAACCTCAATTTTAAATATAATTGCACTTAACTCTCCAACCATTAACTTGTGTTAAACAAAAATTTGTAAAAAACATAAAGTTAAGAATTTTATTTTTAAAAAAAGAGAAAAACGAGACTGCTTACTCTAAATCATAAACCAGGTTCACATCTTAATTAATTGCAGTAGCACCGTATTAATTGGAAATATGAACTCATGTGATCGGACTGCTATAGCTAGTTTTGTCCATTGGACCGCATGTCGTGTCTGTAATTAATTACACTAAACATTGCAACTAATTTCATTGATCAAGAGTACATGCAATTAATGAATGTGCTTTGCCTCATGTACTATTTAATTTAAATTGCATATATACTAAAATTTAATTTGAGGTATTTTTTTCCGTAAACGAGGGCGTCTATATATATACATAGAGATGTTTTATAACAAGAGTTTTTATTGATTTCTGGCATTTAAATTCTTACGTGTTCAATAAGTCAAAAAACGTTTAACAAACAGCATTTAGAAAGATTGAAAAAACAGTTTTTCATTAAATTAAAAGATTAATAAGATTGATTTTTAATGAATTATGTTTGACTTTGCATTTTTAATAATTAATATTTTCGAAATGATTGCCAACTATTAATAATTTATCAAGCATATTTTTGCAATCAAGCAAGCAACTAATGTATACATTTATAGTTGATTAGCTAAATTAACTAAATTGAACAGTAAACTAAATTAATCTGTGACATAAATGCATTTCACACAGGTGAAATGAATACAGCTGTTGCATGATGTCTAATACGATACTTGTTACTGTGATCAGTTTGGATAGGGGAATAAGTTTCACCCGATTGATTAATTAGCAGTGAGTTGGGGCCAGGCTTGATGAACGATTCCACAGGAAAGCGTCATTATATCAGGTCTTAGATCTCACACTTGCTTTTGTTTATAAGTCTATTGTGCCATTATGTGTAAATGATTTTTTTTATGATCATACTTGTTGCATTCATAAATATGCCAAATGGAGCTTTATAAAATATAGACCGGACCCGATAAACCCCATCCTAGGTACGGTTTCATAAAAATAAAATAAGATACCAGATGCACAAAAATGAACTCCATTCTCAAGCACATCAATTCTCGTGGTCCAATTCTAGTTCTTACTGTTAGGTCCCAGTTACATGTTGCACCTGACCGGGAACAATGATAAATGGTATTTAAAGGACTCGAAAATGGAAATAATTTTCCACATAAACTTATACTCTCTCCGTCTCACTCTAAATTATTTATTTACTTTTTTTCATGGTTTTCAATGAACATGTTTGACCATAAATATCTCTAGTTACTTATAATAATGCTACATGAAAAATTAATATTTAGAAAAAATATATAAATCTAACAATACCTCACATGATATATTTATTATTTATACATTAACTTATATTTATGGTCAAAGTTTACAAAGTTTGACTCTAAAAAAAGTAAATATGCAATTTAGAGTGGGACAGAGGGAGTATGGTTGAACAATTAGCACGTGGCTTTTGTTTGAACTTTGAAGCTAACCTCTTTTAAGAAAATCCAGCCTGTAGAATCCCATGCTCGACCTATCTAACTTTTTGCAAACTGATCAATTTCGATGACAATGCAACAAATATTCAGTTAATTGACCCGTTTCCTAGTCCTATATATTACACTAAATCTCTCTCTCCACAACAAAAACCATCAACATATTCTCTCCAGTACTAATGGACAAGTTATTGTGTACTGCACTGGTGCTATTAATCTTTTCCTATCATGCTACACTGTCCACTCCCAACGTAAATCCTCAAACATACATTATTCATATGGAAACATCAAAGATACCATACCCATTTCCATCTCACCATTCTTGGTACATGTCGACGCTGTCTTCGCTCTCATCTCCCGAGTCCATACTGCCTGTCCATCTCTACACTTACACCCACGTTTTAAGCGGGTTTAGCGCTGTTTTAACTGGATCCCACCTCCAACAGCTCCAAAGAATGCCTGGACATGTTGCGGCATATGAAGAATCGTTTGGACACCTTCACACAACCCACACGTCGCAATTCCTAGGACTCAACCTGGAATCAGGACTGTGGCCTGTTTCTAAATTTGGCGATGACATGATTATTGGAATAGTAGACACTGGAATATGGCCTGAAAGTCAGAGCTTCAACGATTATGGTATGCCTCCTATCCCACAACGATGGCGTGGGACCTGCGAAATAGGACCCACATTCACTGGAGAGAGCTGCAACAATAAATTGATTGGTGCAAGGTCCTTCAGCAAAGGTCTAAAGAGTTCAGGGATTGTCATACATGGCGAATATGATTCCCCGAGGGATGCTGATGGACATGGGACCGCGATCTCTTCCATCGCTGCCGGCATCCAGGTGCCATATGCAAACTACTTCGGATACGCTAATGGAACAGCCACTGGGGTGGCATCTAGGGCGAGACTGGCCATTTACAAAACCAAGTTTCGAAACGAAAACATCAGCCACAATGCTGCCGCCACAGACATCCTGGCTGGCATAGATCAAGCTATTGAAGATGGGGTGGATGTTATATCCCTGTCATCAGGATTCCCAGATACAAAATTTCACCTCGACCCAGTCGCTATCGGAACTTTTGCAGCCATGGAAAAAGGGATTTTCGTATCTTGTTCCGCAGGAAATGATGGTCCCAATGGGAGCACAATTGATAGTGGAGCTCCCTGGATAACAACGGTTGGTGCCGGAACCATTGACCGGAATTTATCTGCAGGTATCACACTTGGAAATACTGGAACATACATAGTTGGAAAATCACTTTACCCCGAAAATGCCCTAGTGGACAGAGTTCGCACATTTTTTGGCCTTGGAAATAGGAGCAAGGAAATTTGCGAAAGCCTGGATCCATCCGAGGTTAACGGAAAATACGTTTTCTGTGACTTTAGTAACAGCGGAAAAACTTACGTTAAGAGGCAATTGTCTGTGGTCTCCTCCGCGGGGGCAGCAGGTGGCATTTTCACCACTGATTCATGGAAGTTTATGAATCCTGAAGACTTCACCGGAGCTTTTGTGATTATAAACCGAGCAGATGGGGAGGTTGTGAAGAAATACATAAGTGAAAATGGAAAAACAAACTCTACAGTGAGTATAAAATTCCAGGTGACATTGCTGGGAACGAAACCAGCACCACAGGTTGCTAATTTTTCCTCCCGAGGCCCCGTCCCCCACGCTCCCTGGATTTTAAAACCTGATCTTTTGGCCCCCGGCGTCGATATCCTCGCCGCCTGGGCCCCCAACAGGGAAATTGATGTCAAGATGAGGGATAGCTTTCTGTTGACAGATTACAACATTCTCTCCGGTACTTCCATGTCGGCCCCGCACGTGGCGGGTGTAGCTGCATTGCTGAAGAGTGTACATAAAGAATGGAGCCCGGCCGCAATTCGATCTGCCATGATGACCACGGCATATGTTATGGATAACTCGAACAACAACATTGTTGATCTCTATGACGAGCTTCCGGCAAGCCCCCTAGATTTCGGGGCGGGCCATATTAATCCCAACATGGCCATGGATCCGGGGCTAGTGTATGATTTACAAGTTGAGGACTACATTAACTACATGTGTGCTTTGAATTACACGGTAACTCAACTCCAGACAATCACGAGAAGATCGAACGTTTCATGCGAGAAAGCTAATATTGATCTCAATTATCCATCCTTCATTGTTATCTTAAATAACATGAATACAACTAGGGCCTCATTCACAAGGGCGTTGACTAATGTTGCTGATGGGAACTGCACTTATTCTGCCATTGTTGAAGCTCCTAACGGAATGAAGGTATTGGTGGAACCATCCGTGATCCATTTTTCGGGGAAGTTAGACAAATCCGAATTTAAATTAACAGTTGAGATTGATTTGGGATACAGTGCCGAGGTAGATTACCTTGGAAACTATGGTTATTTATCATGGAAACAGGTTAATGGAAGTCATGTTGTGAGAAGTCCTATAGTATCTGCTTATTTAGCTTGAGTGTAAAAATAATTATAAAAGGGGACGTCAAAAGTGCATTACAATAATAAAAAAATAAATGATAACTAGTTATATGATTGTCATCCACCGCACAACACTTTGTCGATTTGATTTAACATAATTTGAAATTTTATGCTTTCTAGATTAGCGTTGTATAAATAAATTTAAATACTCTAATGGTTACATGAAATATTTCCGCGGTTTATTTTGTCCAATATTTTATTTTATTTTTGGTTTTCTTGGGTCTCGTAAAATTCAATTTTGGTCATTTGTAGTCCTCTCTTAGTCAACCGACGGCACCCTAATTTTTACATATTGTAAATATTTTAATAAATTCCAAAAATAGCCTACACTTTAAAAGTAATTTATATGCACCCTGAAAATTTGAAATGTTTTAGATAATGTATTGCTCAAATACCTCATTGTTTTAATGTAATGAAAAATGGATGGTGCATTTTTACAATTTTCCAAAAAAAATTTGTTCGTCAAAATTAGGGTTCCGCCAGTTGATTGATACAAGGACTAATTAAGACCAAAATTGAGTTCTATACGACTCAATGATATCATATAATTTTATGGGACTAAATAAGAACATTGTGAAATTTAATGGGACAATTAGAGTAATTAATTCGAATAAGTATATCATGTTTTTAATATAGAATAAAAATATAACAATGCGCCCTATATTGTTACAATTTTATAATACTAATTGAATAAATAGTGAGAAGAGAATGAAAAATGGCATAAATCACGATTAAGGTGAGAGTGGTGAAAGATCATAATTATCACTTGTGCAAAAATAATATAATTCATGCGGAATACTCTTCAATCAACTTTTGTTATATTGTACACATTGATACGTACGAATAGTTTATCAGTGTGTGTATATATATATAATTGAGATCATGTGATACAACCTATCTTATGTGAGGCCACCTACTTATGTGAGACCAAATCATAGCCATTAAAAAATTTAATCTAATGGCTGACAACTACTAAAACATAATTAAAACAAAGGTAAAATGCGCGGATATTTTATCGGGTAATCGAATCCTACCGGGTCATAACCACAATCTAACAACACGCTCTTCCTTTCAATTATTCTTGCCACCGGACTAGTTTCTTCTCTGATGTCTTCCACCAAAATTGAATTTGTATACGAAAACTGGCCTCCAGCCTCTGCTTCTTTGCTCTTAGCTTATGTATTCACCTCGCTGGAAGGAAGTTTTTGAAATCCTCTCTCCACCGACCGAAATAGACTTTTTTGAGGTAGTTCTATTGTTTTTCTGCGTGTTTTTAGTTTGGATTCCATTGATTTCTTAATTCAAATGACATGACTAGTAAAATTTTAATTTTGACATTGATTCAAATGGTTTTCACCGGAGAAAAGTCGTTTCTCGATGGTTTCATTGATAGAGCCGGCGGTTGTGTGGTGGTGGATGGTGGTTTAGACACTCAGCTTGAGCGCTAGCTTCAAAAACCCTCTTTGGAGTGCTCTTTGCCTCATCAAAGAACCTAATCTTGTTAAAGTATGTTTTAATTTAAATGAAAATGACCCTTTTCTGTTGTTTTAAGGCTAACGTACAAACAAACATATAGTAAAGTTTGGTTCTTGATCTCTATGTTGTTGTTGTAAATTCAAGAATGGGGTTTGATGTGGACTCATTGTCCGAAGCAACATCGGGATTTGTTGGATCACTGGTGAGCACCTCCATTTTATACCCTCTGGACACCTGCAAGTCTAAGTATCAAGCTGAAATTCGAGCTCACCATCACCAAAAATACAGGGTTTTGCTTATTTTCCCTTTTGGTTTATGGGTTCTTTCTTCTGTTCAATTTGGAAGTTCGCTTGGTTCTTGATGGCAAACAATTGATCTTTTTTTCTCCAAGAATTGTAGACCGTGTTCACGTCTTGAATTATGCTTATTTTCCTACTTACTGTAAGATATGTAGACCTTGTTCTGTTCTTGAATTTGTGCTCATTTGCTGCTAACCTGAAATTCTGAAATCTTTTGTTCAAGAAATTGTGAACCCTTTTCATCTTTTCCCTTTAAGATTTGATAATCCTATTTTAGCTGGATCAAGTTGGTTACTTATTAAAGATTTTATGATCAGTCAAGCTTGTTCTGCTAGTGTCAAGAAGTGGCTATCCTGTTTTAGCTGGATAATTGATTTGTTGCTAGTAGAGACTGAGATGTTAAACATGATACAGGGGAGGTTGTTCCATTTATTATAGTCATCGAATAATCGTGCTATTGCACTCATTGCCAGTTACTTTTGAGTTGGAAGCTCGCGTGTAGTTAATGTTTTATAGAATATTGTTGTGGTGTGAAATTAGAAAGTCATTGTGCTAGATTATGTCGAATTATTGAAGTTCATTTTTTGGGATCTGAAGATGATTTAGGTGATCTTGCTTGTCTGCATGAATGTATCTGATGTTTTATGGGAAGCGATAACTCACCAACTTTTTTCATTGCACCAAGGTCTTGGAACCAAGATTATACAATTGTTTGTTTCGCCCTTTATCTATTTCTATGGTTATAGCTTTCTTAAGAGACTTTAATTGGACAAAAGTGAATCTAAATCGATTGGGACCAGGGTGAACATGTTGATTGCTGCTGTGACTAGTACCAGGACAGTTTTTATGACTCACGTGAGTTCTTGGTATTCTTTTTCTGGTGCCATTTACATCTCTTCATATGGAGTATTTTTCATTTTGTAGCTCCTACTTCCGAGACATTTTTTACCCAGCAACTATTCGCGAATTACATTTGAAGTACTTACAAGTGATGCTCGAAGAACCTACGGGTTATATTTGAAGCGCCTACGACTTGTAATCTAAAACACCAAGTTTTTTTCGTGGCTCAGAATCACCTACGAGTTACATTTCAAGTAGTTACAAGTGATGCTCGAAGCACCTACGGGTTATATTTGAAGCACCTACAGGAGATTCTTGAAGCACCTACGACTTGTAATCTAAAACACCAAGTTGTTTTCGTGGCTTAGAATCACCTACGAGTTACATTTAAAGTAGTTACAAGTGATGCTCGAAGCACCTACGGGTTATATTTGAAGCACCCACGAGGATGCTTGAAGCACCTAAGACTTGTAATCTAAAACACCAAGTTGCTTTTGGGCTCAGAATCATATACGAGTTACATTTCAAGTACTTACAAGTGATACTCGAAGCACCTACGGGTTATATTTGAAGTACTTAAAATAGTTGTTAAAGCTCTTACAAGTTACCTTTAAAGCACTTATTAGTGATGCTCGAAGCACCTACATATTACATTTAAAGTACTTACAAACGATGGTTAAAGTACCTATGAGTTATTTTTGAAGCACTTACAAGAGATGCTTGTAGCACCTACAAGTTACATTTAAAGTACTTACAAATGGTGCTTAAAGCACGTACGAGTTACATTTGAAGCACTTACAAGCGATGCTTGAAGCACCTACAGAAAATAGAAGCACCTACAAAAATGGAAGCACCTACAAACAAAAATAGAAGCACCTACACTCTACGCTCAAGCACTTGTAAGAAATAATTAAACTTGCATGAAAATTTTAGAACACTCATTTTCAATCACTCACACCTTTAACTTAAAGCACCTACAAACAAAAGTTAAAGCACCAACGCTCTACGCTAAATATAATCTAAACTAATAATCAAATTTGCACACCAAAAATACCATTTTCAAGCACCAGCACCTTCAACCTAAAGCACCTGCAAACAAAAATAGAAGCACCTACACTCTACGCTCAAGCACTTATAACAAATAATTAAACTTGCTTGAAAATTTTAGAACACTCATTTTCAAGCACACACACCTTTAAATTAAAGCACCTACAAACAAAAGTAGAAGCACCTACACTCTACGCTGAATATAATTTAAACAAATAATCAAACTTGCACGAAATTCTTAAAGCACCAAAAATACCATTTTCAAGCACAAGCACCTTCAACTTGAAGCCCCTACGAACAAAAATAAAAGCACCTACACTCTACGCTCAAGCACTTATAATAAATAATTAAACTTCCTTGAAAATTTCAGACCACTCATTTTCAAGCACCCACACGTTTAACTTAAAGCACCTACAAACAAAAGTAGAAGCACCTACGCTCTACGCTAAATATAATTTAAACAAATAATCAAACTTGCACGAAATTCTTAAAGCACCAAAAATACCATTTTCAAACACAAACACCTTCAACTTAAAGCACCTACAAACAAAAATAGAAGCACCTACACTCTACGCTTAAGCACTTATAAGAAATAATTAAACTTGCCTCAAAATTTTAGAACACTCATTTTCAAGAACCCACGCATTTAACTCAAAGCACCTACAAACAAAAGTTGAAGCACATACGCTCTATACTAAATATAATTTAAACAAATAATCAAACTTGCGCAAAATTCTTAAAGCACCAAAAATACCATTTTCAAGTACCAGCACCTTTAACTCAAAGCACCTACATACAAAAATAGAATCAGTTACAGTCTACGTTCTTAAACTTGCATGAAAATTTTAGAACCCTCATTTTCAAGCACCCACACCTATAACTTGAAGCACCTACACTTTATGCTTGATCAAATTCAAAAAAAAATTGCACGAAATTCTTAAATCACTAAAAATACTATTTTTAAGTATCGACACAATTAACTTAAAGCACCTACAAGCATTAATAGAAGAAACTACACTCAATAAAATTTTAAAAAATAAACAAACTTGCCAAAATTATTGAAGCACCGAAAATACAATTGACAAGCACCCACACTCTTAAATTAAAGCACCTACAAACATTAATAGAAACACCTTCCATCAAAAGGGCCCAACCAATAAAAATTTTAAAACACCAAAAGTATCATTTTCAAACACCTACACTTTTAACTTAAAGCACCTACAGATATAACTTGAAACACCTACATTATATGCTTGATCAAATTTAAACAAATTTGCACGAAATTCTTAAAGCACCGAAAATACTATTTTTCAAGCACCGACACAATTAATTTAAAGCACCTACAAGCATTAATAGAAGCATCTACACTCAATAAAAAATAAAAAAAACTTGCCAAAATTTTTGAAGCACTGAAAATACAATTGATAAGCACCCACACCCTTAAATTAAAGTACCAAAAATACTAATTTTCATGCACCCACACCATTAAGTTAAAGCACCTACAAACATTAATAGAAGCACCTGAACTCAATAATTATTTTAAAAAACATAAAGAAACTTTCCAAAATTATTGAAGCACCGGAAAATACAATTGAGAAACACCCACACCCTTAAATTAAAGCACCTACAAACATTAGTAGAAGCACCTTCCGTCAAAAAGACCAAAAAAATAAAAATAAAAAGGAATTATAAACGCCTTTGTTAAACACTTAAAGCCCAAACAAATAGATGTTGAAACACCTTCAACACAACTTAGAAGCACCTACATACAAAAGTTGAAGCACCTATTCGCATGAATTATGTATTAATTCATGCACTACATTTTATTTTAGATATATTTTTTAAATTTGAATATAATATTCTTTTAATATAATAATATAATTTATATTTTAAATGTGAAACTTTTTATATAGTACTAAAAAACTTTAAGTACCTACTAGTATTCATTCAAGCAGCTACAAACTCTACTTAAAGCACCAACAATTTATTAGTGAAGCACATTTATTAGTGATCCGAATATACATTTGGGATAGTTTTATCAGTGTCTGATGTGGGGGAGCAACACCCACCAAATGATACAGATGTTTTGTTAGTTGTAATCGATGATTTTTCATTTTTGTTGATTTTTATTTATTTTTTATATTTTCTGCCATTTTTAGTCAATGTTTTATGATTTTTCGTTGATATTATACTATTTTTGCTGATGTGCAATATAATTAAGTTTAATTAGAGATGGGGTTCCAAATATAATTTTAGAAAGTTTGGGAGAGTAAGGAGGGATATGGGTGCAAATACCATGTTCTGGGGGTGCATGACATAAATAATTGAGGAATTAATTATTTTGGGTCATAAGAATCTCGTGGATCAAGAATCCGGGTCAAAGAAATTCGCGGATGCGCAATACGCGGGTTTTTAGTACCAGACTTGATGTTTCAATTTCATTACTTGATGTTTCAAAAAAACCTTGTGATGTTTTTTCAAAATCCTTTTTTTCACTAAAATTATGTGTCTTAAAGTTAATTTTTGATCTTTTAT
>JAULKJ010085835.1:0-15834 GCA_032355405.1 Rubia balearica | reverse complement strand
CAATGTTTTGGTTTGTTTCCAAAGGGGCTTTTGTTTAAGACGATGTTGATCATTCTTCATTTTTTCTGATTTATGTGTTTCTTTTGGTAGTTTCCTCTGATATATTTTACGTCGCTAATGTGTCTACCACAACTCAGTTCATGCGATTATATTACAACGTCACATATTCTTATTTCCGCTAGCTTATTCTTTAGTTTGTGATTTCGCACTATTATCGCGTGACCTTCGGCATGACCGAAATGTTACCGACATTGCATTATGACATCTAATTGTACGATTTTATGCATATGCGACTTCAGTCTTGTTTCGGTCATGCTTTCGGCTTAACCGACCACATGTGAAGTCGTATGTACATGTCAGTCATCCCACTGGTTTGGGTTGACATGCACCTGTGACAACATTGCCGACGTCTCACCTTGCACTCTATAGGGCAGTTCGCACTAAACATTTTCCCTTTCAATGCGGGAGTGATGGCAAACGAAGAAACGTCTAATTCACCCTTTTTCAGGTCTTTCACAAACGTACATATATAGTTACTAGCTAACAAATCTGTACACTTTATAACAACTAATTACTATTTGGCTTTTGTACAGTTCACCGCAGAACGTCCGAACCCATAGCCTATTTTGTTCGACATTCACCATCATAAGATGGCTCTTCACAGCCCACATTTCCACTGCACTCTCAAGCAGCAAAAATTTGAGAAAACCCCTACTTCGGTAAATCTTTTTAAATAAATTTTTTTTGTTAACAATTGTATGTATATATATAGCACACATGAAGAAAAACTTACAAAAAAAGTTGAAACATAACACACATAAAAAACTTCATTCAAATTTCATAAATCTGAAGAAAAAAAAACAAATTTTAATCGATTCACTTAAGACAGAATTTTGGAAAAAATCGTCATTCCATAGGCAGAATGAATAACAGGGTTTAATTAGAATAATATGAATTTAAGGGGTCAGTTGAAATATTCTAAAAAGTGAAACACACAATATATATCTCCTAAACTTCTCTTCTTCTCTCATTTTTCTTTTTTTTCGTTTAATCTTCTCTATGCGTTCGTTTTCCCCAAATTTTGTCGTTCTTTTTGCCGGTTCGTCGTCTGATTACGTTTGTGTGCGATGTCATATGCGAGGTAAACTGCAGAAATTATGAACAAGCAAATTAACATATGGTTAGGTAAAACTGAATGGTTAACCGATAAGTATGCGATGTCATATAATAGATCAACTGCAGAAATTATGAGTAAACGATGGCGTACATGGATTGGTAAAATCAAATGGTTAACTGACAAGTGTGTTGAATTGAAATTATCGTCTGTTTAGCCGAACCTTGTTTAGTAACAAAAATGGGTTTGGAAATTTTGGCTCCGGTTCTCTTTTTCAAATTGAGGCATTGGTTTAGGCATCAGGTTTTATTGTGTAGTGTAAGTGTGATGTGATCACAATGTTGCTTATATTTATAAGATTAATTTGGCTGTTTATTTTGAGTGCCTGATTTATTTATTTATTATGTTCATATTGTATGATAACCATTAGTAGAGAGCGAGCCTATTAACTGGCTTCTTTTGCCCCGCATTTGATCCTCTTTGATCAAAGGAGATTTCGAAAACCGCCTTTAAATATCCACAATTAAAGGGGCTTATGAACCGCCTTTAACAGTGGGGATGAAACCGCCTTTGATGAGTTCTGAACTCGTAACTGGAGGACTGAGCCTTGGATGTGTTAACAAGTTAAGAGTTCGGAACCTTGTATTTGTTCCACATCTGCGACATCGGTCTAATCTTTGAGTAAGGTTCCACCTTCGTTCGTGAAATCCGAACGTGCACAGTATTTTGACGCTAAAAATGTTTTTTAAATATTTACTTCCGAGCCTGGAAGGGAGGTCGGTGACGATGTTCCAAATTCCCAACAGTAATTTGGGATTATGAGAAATAATGAAAGACAGCCAAATCAGAGTTCCGAAGTCAGAACTCTACGTAGATGTTTTGTTAAATTCTGCCTATATCAATATAAACCGGCTGGTAAAAAGCCTCGTATAAGCGATCCAAATTGTACAAAATACAAAACATGATGACACTAGATATCAAAAATCTATAGACTACGCTAGCAAAGCAACAATCTATAGATACGAATATAATTCATGCAAATTCTACTCCACACAACTATTGTCATCTTATATACTAGTTTCTCATACTACAACGTTGGCTCAAACACAAAGACTATTCAGACTATGAGATTCTAGTATCTTAAGTGCTTAATTTGTTCAGATGAATAACTGGGATGCAACCATGGGAGTTGGTTCTTTGTACTCAGAGGATTTGGGAGTTGGTTCTATGTCCTTACAATGTCAATGTGGTTAGTTCGAATTGGATTTTCAGGTTGAAGTTTCATACATATGGTTTAATTTAACGTCATAAGTCCCGTTTAGTTGCTCAGGATTTTTAAAACTTTCCGGTTTTAATCATGATCATACCTTCATTCTGATGGTCGAGACTTCTACGGTGCACATTTTTATATCTCTTGCCGACATTCAAAAATAGCCATTGTATCAGTTGGATGTCAAATATTTCTTTTCGAATATTGTACTTGATTCTCCGATCTGCATGAAGCATCCATTAAGTTACAAAGATCACATGCAACCTGATTACGTTTGACGTCTGCGTAAGGTTATTTATAGTCTAAACAGCCACCTTGTGTTTGATTTTTTGTGCAGTCCAACTTATATTTGCCTATTCATTTGTTCGAAGGGTCATTCCTTTCACCATCTACTGGGGTTGTGTGATGATATTATTCTCACATGAAATGATGGTACTCTTATTCAAAAGTTCATTGATCAAGTGAACCACAAGTTAGAGATTACTGATCTCAGCATCTTACAATATTTCTTGGGTTTGGAGGTTGTTCCTACTTAAGATGACTTATTCATTGGTTGGGGAAGCTATGCAAAGGCCTTCTATTTTGTGCTAATTGACAGATGCAGTACCCATTTCCACTTCTTTTGTGGCTTACTATTAGTTGCTTAGCCCTACCATAAAGTCGTTCTATAATCCCACATTTTAGTGCTCTTTAATTGACACTCTTCAGTATTTGACAATCACACGTCCAGACTTTTCTTATGTTGTCAATACGATCAGTCAGTTCATACAAACTCCTACTAATAACCATTTTCAGGCGGTTACTAAGATTTTGTGTTTGTGGCACTCTTCACTTCTGTCTATCATTTAGCACGGATTCGAGGGTAGTTGTAGTTCGAGGATATTTTGATGTAGTTTGGCCTTGTTGATTGGAGGCTCAGAGCTCTTCTTATTGTTAAGGCAATTTTCTTGGAGGTAATCAGGTATCCTGGAGTGCAAAGATGAAACCTACAAAGTCTCGTTCTAGTTCCAAATCAAAATATCGTGTTATTGTTAATATTGCGGCAGAACTCTTGGGTGATGAATTTCTTCGAGATTTTTGTGTTACATCTTTTGCTCCGTCTGTGCTGCTGTTTGATGATAATATGATTTTCTTTCTTGCTCATAGTCTAGTTGCGCATTAAAAAAAGTCAAGCATATTAATATTGACTATCATTTTATTTGAGAGAGGGTGATTTTTGGTAAATGCAATATCGATCTCATGTGTCTTTCGATCCTCAACTTGCAGACATCTTTACAAAGGGTCTACTCCTTTCTCAGTTCAAGTTTCTAAGTTACAAGTTTTGCATTGCTAACAATCTTACGTTCCAGTTGTGTGTGTGGGTGGGTTGGTGGAGGGTGCTTAATAGAATATAAATAAGACAGGAAATAATTACTTTCCTTCAATTATCGCACTACATTAGTCCCAGAAAAATGGCACATTTAACTTTTAGAAGTCAACTTAATTAAATTTCAATTATTAATATCTTTATTTATGTGAGTAAAAATATTTTGAAAATTAATATTTTAAAAATATATGCTATGATGAATCCAACAACATATAACATAATAATAGTCTTGCATGTATAATAATACAATAGGTAACAACCGTACTTTCACGGACGTGAATTTGAATATTATTATATAAATGAATAAATATTTGGGTAATATACAAATATAACCATATGTATTTGAGAAAGTGCAAATATAACGCTGAGATAATTTTTAGTGCAAATATAACCCTGAGATAATTTTTAGTGCAAATATAACCCTAACTAATTGAAGAAAGTGCAAATATAACCTTTTGATGAGAATTCTGCCGGACCGCCGGAAAAACACAATTTTTTGGCGACCAGCGGTGGTCCGGCTTAAAGTTACCGGACAGGGTTATATTTGCACTTTTGAAAATAGCAGGGTTATATCTACACTCCTTCAATTATGTACGGTTATATCTGCACTTTGCTCTTTATTTTATTAGGTCACTTATATTCAAAATTAGTAATAGTTCCATGATTTTTCTACAGTTTAGGGCAATATGTACTATGGTAGACTAGGTGGTTTTAGATTTTGAGCACTACATCATGTTTGAGGGTAAGCCATGTTTCACCTACACTTTATCGCAACGGAACTTTGGGTCAAACCCTACTTTTGTAAGTCTTACATGTAATTCAATTTTTGTTGAACATTTATTTTTTTCTGTTAATCATTGCATATATACTAATAATATTTTGTGTTTCGTACATCCCTGTCCCCAAAAGGTTTTGGAACATTCCCTAGTGACAATAGCCTTTTCATTGGGGACATGCTCTTCTTCAAACTATTAGATGGTATTGGACCCTGTCCCCAAAGCCTTTGCATTGGGGCACACTCTTCTTGAAGCTAATAGATGGTACTAGACCCTGTCCCCAGAGGGTTTTGAAACGTTTCTTAGTTTCAATATCCTTTTCTTTGGGGACATACTCTTCTTCAACCTATTAGAAGGTACTGGATCCACAGTGTTCAAGGTCATTATTTTTCGTGCTTGAATTTTTCTGGAGTTCAATATGACTTTGGATTTTAATAAAAACAAAATAATTGTTATTGGGATTATTTTTAATGAAAGTTATGAGAGATTCAGCGCACTAATAATTTTATTATTTTAACATTTTTAACCCTACCATTAAAAACCATAATTTTACAATTAGATTCAGAGAAAAAAATTAAATTAGACTCGTGAATTTTTTTTAAAAAAATCAATCATTTTCAAACAAACATATAGTAATTTTTTTACCCCATTTTTTTATAACGTTCAGGTTTACGGATAAAAAAATGACACTGTCCATCCATTGCATATGATCAGTAATACAGACACATTATGCGAAGTCGGTCATTTCATTGTACATCATTTGCGACATCGCATATATTTTGGTTACATTATTTACTTTGATTTCATAACCTTTTATGTTGGTTAAAATATAATTGAGGTAAAAACCTACCTTTTACCTTGGTTATTTTGTAACCGATATAAAAATATATATCTTACTCCGTTTAGGGAAAAAAGCAAGGTACAACACCCTCTTGCCTTGGTTATTTGGCAAAACTTAAATAAATGAGGTAAAAGATTTGAAGTTAACTTATTTTCTTGTAGTGATTGATGGAGATAATTTCACATTTTTCACTACTAAGTCAGAGATTTCGATTAATCCAATTAGTGCACCTTTATAAACATTAAAAATGTCTTACTCATTTTGAAGTTAAAATGGTAGATATCTGAACAATAAAGGTTAAATTCATATTCTACCGTGAGGAGAAGTCTGACATGTGGCTTTGACTTATCTTTAAGTTATAGACAGTAAATTGTATATTTTTACTTTTTTTAGTAAATTGTATATTTTTAAGTAGTGGACAGATTGGAAGACATTTATATAAGGCTCCCTATGCCTCTGCCAAAGTGGTTGTGAATAAACAAAAATTACTTGAAGAGTTTGAATCCGATGATAGATGTGCAAAACGTAACATCATTGCCATTTTCTGAACCTATCTATTAGAAATGTGGTTTGTATATTCATTAACAATTTGATAGTGATTCCGTTTTGGTCACCTCCACCCCTGTTTTGATGACACCCAAGCAGCCAGACTTCCAAATTGTTATAGGATATGTAAAATCATGACAAAAAAAAACTCAGGCTGACTATAGTTTATTTTTCCTTCGTACTTACAGTTGTCCCGTTCTTGAAGAAGCTGGTCTGATTCCCTTCTTCTTTTGTTTTCTATTCTCTCCATTTTTACATATTCTCTGAATTTGTTAAATTACATATTAAATTTAAATATTTTAAAATATATTTTTTATGTTTCCACATTCAAATACGTATTTTTATTTATTTTAACCTATAAAATAAAATATATTTAATTTATAAAAATTGAAAATTTTAATGTAAAATGTTTAAGGACGGACCATATTTCCTGAAATTTCCTCTCCTACCATTATATACCATTATATAAGTGTGCAGTCGGCCATCTATATTTCTTGGTGTTTCATTTTTATTTATTATTTAGTTGATTAGTTGTGTGTTTTATTTATCTTCAATTTTTTTCTAACAATGAAAAATAGGAATTACAGATGAAAATGGAAGAGATAATAAAAGCAAATGAGTTCTTTGTAAATTTGTTCAAATGCATTTTCAAAAAGGTTGATAGCAAATTATGTGTAAATTCCATATCAAATTTGTTGACAATTTGTGGGAATTAATGCATGAAGACAATTATGGAATAGTTTGTGTTGAAACATCAAAAGGAAATTCCTAGTTCGTCAAAAGGAAAGTCTATGGCACAATATCCCTTCTGTATTTGAGATTGAAGAGATCATATCAATTCCTAAGTTTAAGAGATTAGATTTTATGAGATTGAAATTGATATGAATTAATCCATATCCTTATGGAATTGGATTTGATTTGAATTAATTCCCACCTTAAAGGGATTAGATTTGATCATTCATATCTTCATGGGATTTTATTGATATCAGAATTAGAGATGAAGAAAGAATGGTTTTTGCGCATGAATCGATGCGTGCGACTGGATATAAATTATAAACAACTCATCTGAAACGTCTAACGAATTTCACAGAGAAAATTTTCATTCAGTTTTTCTTATATTTTGATAAGTGTTCAAGAGCCATTGTTGTGTTACAATATGATCTTAAACCTTTGAGTAAAGTTCATAATCACATGTTTGAAATTCTTGGGAGGAGGGGATTTAGTCTCGACAAGTTTCGAAATCAGAGAGAGTCTGATCAAGGTTGATCAGTAGCAATGGGACCTTGCAAAATTCATGTGTTTAATTATTAAAGATAAGTATTATTGATGAATTTGACTTTACATGTGATCTACACACAATAAAGGTGTAGAAAACGGTGACCATGAAAATGAGGCGTGACCGGCTGAAGAAGAAGGTGGTCATACTGAAGATGGATTTGGTGGGTAGTAGAGTCCAAGAGGAGATGGAAGCTACAAGTCAAGGAGAAGGATCGGGGATGGAAAGTGAGAAGGAGGGCACTTGAGAACCAGAAATACAGAAAAATAAGGTAACAAACAAATCTATGAATACAGTAGGTAAAGGAGGGATGGATAGCCGTGGGTACATGTAATCAGTGAGAATCAAATTCAATCGAATGGTATGAGAAATAATTTTGTAGCTCCAACCGGGTGAATGAGAAAATTGAGGTAGAAATTGAAGTTGGGGATATAGAAACTGAGATTAGGTATTGGGAGAATGCGTTGATCATGTATGTGCTTAGTGGTGAGTTGACTATGACGGTTGTTAAGAAATACATGATGAAATTCTGGTCGCTTTCTGCTTTGCCAGAGATTTATTATAATGATGAAGGGTACTTTATTTTGAAGTTTAAATCAGATACTGACAGAGATGCGGTGATGAGAAATGGGTTTATACAATATACAGCCAATCAATGTTTCTACATATCTTGAAACCAAATTTCTCTATTAAAAATGACAGCATTAAGGCATTGCTAATATAGGGTAAATTTCCTGGTTTACCATTGCATTTGTGGGGTGCAAGGAGCTTGGGGGAAATAGGAAGTGCACTGGGGAAACCATTGTTCACAAATGAATGTACAACTATAAAAGTGAGGATCTTGTATGTTAGATAATTGGTGGAGGTGGATATAACACAGAAAATTCCTGATATGTAATAATTAGGGATGTGGAAGGAAACAAAATGAAACAGGAGGTTGTGATGGAATGGAAACCATTGTATTGTGATAAACTCTTGGAAGTTAGGCATGACTGTAAAATGAAGGAGGAGAATATGGTACAGAAATGAAGAGGCCAAAAGTGGATACTAATCTAGAAAAGGAAGAACTGAAAAAGATTGGAGAGAAGGCAGAAAAGAAAGGGCTGAAGCAGGGAGAACAAGGAAATGTAGAGGAATGCCAGTAGAAAGAATGGAGTCAGATGAAAATTAAAAGCAGAGGAAAGAAGAAGATGGAGAATAACAATTGCAAGGATATGGTTGAAGTGGAAAGCGGTAGGGGAAGAAACATTGAAATTTAAAGGGATCTGAGAAACAAGGGGATCCTCCAGATGCTCTAGAATTTGTATCATGATAATATCGTGGAATATTAGGGGGCTAAATAAAGTTTCTAAGTACAGAGAGTTAACCAACTGTCTCAACAGGTTGAATATAGTTGTGGTTGTACTGGTGGAACTAGAGTAAAAAAAATGAAAAGGCAGAAAAAGTGAGGAATCTAGGGAATTAGTGGTGCTATATACAACTATGAAGCTCACTATAATAGAAGAATATGTATTTTAAAAAACTAGAAAAGGTGACAGTTAGAAAGGTGAAAGCTACTGATCAAATGGTTCACTTTGAACTAATTGATCGGCATGGGGATTTGATCACTTCGATGACTGCAATATATGCAGGGAACCAGCTAAAAGAAAGGAGAGTGTTATGGATAAATATTGAAGACCTGGAGGATATCAGTCAAGTGCCTTGGGTATTAATTGGAGATTTTAACAAGGTATTGGATCTGAGAGACATAATAGGAGGAAACATGGTTCGGGTGAATGAGCATTGGGATTTTGATCAAATGATGAAAAAAGTTGGCTTGTTTGAATGTGAAAGTGAGGGGGATTTCTACGCTTGGACTAACATACATGTTGAAAGAGTGATCTACTCCAGGATTGACAGAGCTATTAGCATGTTCAATGGTTCCAAAAGTACCCTAATCTGAAACTGGAGGTAATGTAAGCAGGGGTGTCAAACCATACTTTACTGAGACTGAAACTGTGCGAGGAACAAAAGAAGGGAGCTAAACAATTTAGATTTTATAACAGTTTACTTGATGAAGAGATAGTGTTGCATGATATAAGAAATAGTTGGGAGAAAAAAATCAAAGAAATGCCAATGAATGGAGTTTGGAGTAAACTAATGAGATTAAAAGGGGTCCTTAAAAAACATAAAAGGAGGATGGCTCTAATTGGAGGAAGCAAGAAGGAAACTGATAGAAGCTTAAACTGAACTGGAAGAAGGAATATGGATAGGAATCTGATTCATAAAGTAATTGACTGTGTGGAGGATGTCCGGAGATGGAATGACATAGATGAAAAAATTGCAAGGAAAAAGGCTAAAGCCGACTGGATTAAATTGGGGGATGGAAATAATGCCTATTTCCGTGCCTCCGTGAAATAAAAAATAATCAGAAGGTATAAGGAAATTGGTGAAAGCAGATGGACAGGAAACTACTAATCAGAAAAATATGGAAAATGAGGTGGAGACATTTTATGCGAACTTGGTTGGTAAATCTGCAAAGAAAATGAAGGGAATTGATGTTGCAGTGATGAGAAAGGGGAAAAAACAAAGCCATGAAGGATATATGAGCCTGATCAAAGAGGTTAATGAAGAAGAGGTGTGCTTGGCTTTGAAGAGCATTGGGGATTTAAAGGCACCAGGAGGGGATGGATTTAGAGTTAAATTCTTTAAGAAAAACTGGAAGGTGGTAAGAAATGATGTGATGGAGGCTGTAAATGAATTTTTCAAGAAAGGCAGAATGTCCAGTGCAATAAACAACACAATGGTAACATTTATTCCTAAACATCCTGCAACAAAACTGTGAAAGAGCTTAGGCCTTTGTCTTGTTGTTCTACAGTTTATAAGATTTTGTTCAAAGTGCTTACCGGAATACTAAGCAGGTTAATAAATGAGATTGTGAGTACAGATCAGGATGCCTTTGTACCATGGAAAAACATTCATGACCACATTCTGATGACAGTGGAATTAATCAGGGGATATAACAGGAAAGGTGAAAGTCTAAGGTGCATGCTACAAATGGATATCCAGAATGCCTACGATACAGTGGATTGGAAATATTTGGAATCGATACTGAAAGAAGCAGGTATACCAAATAATCTCATTGAGTGGATGATGATTTGTGTATCTACCGTGTCTTATCAGTATTTATAGTAAATGGAAAACCTACAAGGGCTGTGGAAGCTAAAAGAGGGTTAAGGCGGGGAGATCCAATCTGACCATTACTATTTGTAATTTTGATGAAATGTATGACCAGATGTATGCAGATATTGGGAGAGAATCTAGAGTTTAAATACCATGCCGGGTGTGAAAAACTTAAAGTGATAAATTTAAGCTTTGCAGGTGATGTTTTACTGATGTCTAAAGGAGAAATCGGATTATTCAAAGTTGTGATGGAGCCTTACAATATATTTATAGAGTCTACTGGTCTGATGGTTGATATATCGAAGAGCAGAATATATTTTGGGGTTGTGGAGGATGATCAGAAAGAGGAAATCATGGAACTGACAAGATTTGAACATGGAGAACTGCCCTTCAGATACCTAGGGGTACTCCTTGCTAGCAGGAAATTGAATTTACTGATGTTTCAGCCACTCATTGAGAAAATCACAGAGAAACTGAGGCATTGGAGTTCAAGATTACTCAGTTATGTAGGGAGGATGCAACTTATAAGGAGTATGCAGTTCTCAATTCCGAATTATAGATGCAATCCTTCCCACTGCCTAAAGCAGTACTGAAACATCTTGAGGCTCTATGCAAATCATACCTATGGAGTGGTGGAGAGGAATTAATCACAAAGTCTCTAGTAGCTTGGGATAGAATTGTACTAAGAAGAAGGCTGGGGGAATGAACTTGATATCATTGGTGAAATGGAATGAGGTGAACATGATGAAGATGCTATGGAATCTTTGTGGTAAAGCAGACAGAATATGGATTGAATGGGTACATGAATATTACATCAAAGATGAAGCTGTTATTGCAAGAAAAGGCTTTGGAAATAGTGGAATGGAGAGAGCATATTAGGAAGAAGAAATTTTGTATGAAGAAGGTTTACAGAACACTGAAAGGAGAGCAAATGGAGATCAGATGGAAAAAGCAGGTGACTGGAAATTTGTCAAGGCCTAGTGCAATGTTTCTACTATGGTTGGCATGCCATAAAAGACTAGCTACCAAGGACAGACTGATGACGTTTGGGATTCAGGCAGATGGTAAATGTGTATTCAACTCGGTAGAGGAAAGTTTACAACACTTAATGCTTAAGTGTAGTACCACCAAGGAGATATTGTAGGGCTAGTGCAGAACACAAAAGAGAAGACTAGAAGGATGGAATTCTGAAAATAGTTGCGGCTGAAGTGGTGTATGGAATTTGGAAGATAATGAATGAAGCTTGCTTTGGAAAATAATATATTTTATAGTTTATAGATCTTATTTGAAACTTAAAGAAGCATGTGCTACATAATGAAATTGGAAGAGTAGAGGAGGAGATGTAAAATTACAGTTTTGAAATGAAATGAAAGTAATAATATTTCCAAAAAAAGATAAGTACTACTCTCTCCGTCCCAGTAGAATTGACATATGTTTGTTTTTCAAAGTCAAAGTTTCCAAACTTTGACCATAAATATAAATTAATATGCATATAATAAATATATCATGTGATATATTGTTGAATTCATCATAACATATATTTTCTAAATATAATTTTTTATCCGGAATTGGTAAATGTAGTTAGAGTTATTGATGGTCAAACATGATCATTGAAGACCGTCAGTAAATGTGCCAAATCTGTCGAGACGGAGGGAGTGTTGAATAGTGTAATTTGTACTGTTTTCTTTCTCATTAGGGGATTTATTCTGAACTGGGCTAGGCCCCGTAGATGGTGGTGAATTCACTAAACTACGTAATCAAGTCTCGTGTGTCAACTTTTACATTTTAACATACTTGGTTAAGTTGGAAATAATTATATATTTAAATTAGATAATTGGTAAAACTAGAATTTCAATTGGTATCAGAGTTAAGTCACTTGTTTTTACCTTGGTTTTGTCAAGGAAAGTGTGATCAAGTTTTCCCAATGGCGACCAAAGAAGGAGTTTCTGTGTCTCGGCCAACACTATTGGAAGGAGCGAATTACAACTACTGGAAGGCTCGCATTCGAGTGTTCATAAATTCAGTGGATGAATTAGCTTGGCCCTATCTCAAAACTGAATGGAAACCTTTAGTTGCTGAAAATAATGAAGAAGGAGAATCCAGTTCTAAAGAGCCAATAATAAAGCCTAAAGAACGGTGGAAACTAGATGAACAAAAGACAGGATTGTCAAACTCCAAAGCATTAAATGTCATCTCTACTGCGGTAGATGAAGATCATTTCAAACTCATCTACGTGTCACCAAGCAAAGAAAGTATAGGATATCCTACACATGATACGTGAGGGAACAAGCCGTGTACGTGAATCAAAGCTACAAAATATTGGCCACTAAATTTGAAAACCAGAGAATGGAAGAAGATGAGACTATTTCAGTGTTCATAGGAAAACTCAAAGATGTTACCAATATGACGCATCAGTTGTGAAAATTTTACAAAGAGTCTAAAGAGGTGAAGAAGACGCTGTGATCACTTCCCCAAAGATTTTCCATTAAAGTGGTTGCAATAGAAGAAGCAAGGGATGTGGCCACAATGATTTTGGATGAACTGATAGGACCACTATGGAATTATGATACGACGTTGGAACATCCAACTAAGAAGGCAAAGAAAGATTTGGAATTCAAAACTTTTTCGTCTAAAAACAATCATGATGAGGATAGCGATGATGGAAATGAAGAACTTTCTCTTATTACAAAGAATTTCTCTAGATGCTGAAGAAAGTAATAAAGAAGTATTCTCAAGAAAGGTTTACTGGGAATAGACCACGATCTCAAGACTATGGTAACAATCGTAGGCCACGGATGTAGCAAACAACTCAGCAATCCTCAAGAAATCAAAATGACAAATTAAGGTTGTCTGGAAGGATTTAATGCAGAGAATGTGAAGGGTATGGACACAACCATGTTGAATGTGTCAACAATCGGAAGAAAACAAGGAAAATAATACGTTACCTCATGGAGTGAAGATGGAGAGAAGAAAAATGATGAATAGGAATTGACCAGTACTTATGTGGTTTTCAGAGCAACACTTCATGGTGGTTCAGAAAATGGTACTGAATGTTCCAACATTGGGCGGGAAGAAGTGGATCGATGTTCCAACATGATTCAAACAATTGAAGCCTAATGTTCCAGCATAGAAAAGGTATATGAAGCATACTCTTAAGTGATGACAAAGATAGGGTCGTGAATGATGAAAATGTTTATACTACATGTGAAAAAAATGTATGAAATGTGGCTAAAAGTTGATGCCACTGACAAAATCCTAAAAAAGGAGAAAAATATCTTAGCTGAGAAAGGGAAAGAGATGACATCCTTAGTGGAACGACTTAGGAGGGAAATTGAGTTGTTGGAATTAAATATGAGTTGATAACAAAGAGGGCTGAAGTGGATGAGATAGCTATCAATAGGTTGAATTCTAGAAAATAAAAAATTGGATAATATACTTATCATGGGACAGAATTATGGAAATCTCCAGGGCTTAGGGTATAAGAACCCTTCGACAAGCACTAGAAAATTCAAAGCTGAAACTCAAAGTAAATTATCAAAGCCTTACATGGTTTTAATGTTCAAAGGAATAGTGTAAGGAAATGTGGATAATGTACCTATGAAGGTCATAAAGAGGATCATTTTTTTAAACTTCTTAAAGATATTATGAATGGACATCAGCCCATGGCATGTTCCAACATGTATTAAGTCCAACGTTCAAATATGATTAGAAAGGTATGGATCCCTAAAACCCCTAAATTGTGCTTTGTTGCTCACACTTTCCTTTTTCACGTTCTAGGAATTTTTGGTACTTTGATGATGGATGTTCTTGACATAGGAATGGATCTCAAGAGTAACTAAAGAAGATCAAACCCTATGATGATGGATTTGTTACTTTTGGCGATGGAAATAAAAGTAGGGTAGTAGGAAAATGTGAGCTATCAATAAAGGGATTTCCAACCTTTACCAGTGTTCTGTTGGTGGAATATTTGAAGGCTAATATTTTGAGTATAGTCCAGCTATGTGATGATAACATGAATGTGGAATTCCATAAAGAAAAGTGTATCGTGAAGCAAGGAAAAGATAAAGTGCTTAGTGGTATTCGGTCATAAGACAATTGCCACTTGTTGGAACAAGAAGCGAACTGCCTAAGTGCTAAACAAGATGAAGGAACAATATGGAACAGGAAAATTGGTCACATCAACTACAAAACAATGACGATTGCAAAGAAGAATTAGTACATGGTATACCCATACTCACTGACAAGAAGGAAACTGTATACGGTCCATGTCAGCAAGGTAAGCAGATCAGGGCACCTCACTCATCCATTTAGGATATTACTACCTCTAAAACACTTAAACTTCTGCACATGGATTTGATAGGTCCCGTGAGTACACTTAGTATGAGCGACAACAAATACATTTTTGAGTTCGTTGATGACTTCTCTCAATACATGTGGGTGGTATTCCTTAAAGAGAAGTCAGACACGGTTGATGCATTCAGGAGCTTGGTGGTCAAAATGCAAACGGAGAAGGGAATCTCAGTAGAAAATCATTCGAATTGGCCATGGAAGAGAATTCAAAATTCCCAGTTGAGTGAGTTTTGTTATGCTCTAGGCATTCAACAAAAAAAATTCGCTCATGTTACTCCACTACATAATGGTACCGTGGAAAGGAAGAATGGGATTTTGCAAGATATGGCTCGAGTTATGCTAGCCGACAAAGGAATCCACATGAAATGATAGGCTGCGGCTATTATTACTACATGCTACACTATAAATTGAGTATATCTTCAACCATTCACTAGCAACATATCATATGAAATCTGGAAGTGCAGGAAGCCGAATGTGCCCTATTTTCATATGTTCTAAAGTAAGTGCTACACTCCCCTAGATAGAGAGAAGCTGGAAAAATTCAACAACTGCTGTGATCTTGGAATATTTCTTGGATATTCGGTAAAAAGCAAAGCATATAGAGTGTACAACCTTTATGCTGGTATTCTTATGGAGTCAATTAATGTAGTAGTAGAAGATGTTGATGATTTCAATGTGCCAACATCCATGTTGACATGCTAGATCATGACCATGTTCCAAAATTAGATAATCTCTCTGACTAGCTGCACACCGAAGTTGGAACATCATATCAGGCAAACCCTCCAGCTTAACCTGTTGAACTCCGTGATGTTGGAACACCAACCTCCTCAGTCTCACTCGATGTTCAAACACCAGTACATATTGAACCTAGTGTCAAAAGAACTCATACGATCCCTCGAGTCGACTGTAGAGAACTTGTTGGCTTACTCTCTTCTTGTTGGGTATAGTAATTCTGATTGGGTAAGAAATGTGGATGATCACAAAAGCGCTACTGGTGGATAATTATTTATTGGGTAAAATTTGGTGTCATGGTATAGCAAGAAACAAAATTCTATTTCTTTATCAACTACTGAGGCAAAGTATCTTGTAGCTGGGAATTACTGTGCACAATTATTATGGATGAAGAAAATGTT
>JAULKJ010085834.1:0-25699 GCA_032355405.1 Rubia balearica | reverse complement strand
ATCTGCATCACTGTTTCAATAATTGTGATATCATACAAACATTGTGGTCTCAAATAAATTTATTCTTTGATTTGGAAAACCTGATTTTTGAAACCTTATGGGATTGTTTCTTTTTCTATTGGAATTTAAACCTGAAATTTAAGTTGCACTCATTATGTGTCAAACTTCTGCCCTCCATAACAGTATGGTTCATTCGGTTGGAGAGAAATAAGGCAATTTTTGAAGATCAAACACCTAATCCTCAAACGGATTTTACAAATGTCATTGATTGTTTCAAGTCTATCATGAAAGTGCATAAACTTGAATGGAACTAGTCTGACAGAAACAATTTTCCTCCTCAATTATTATCAGTGGATTTAGTATCTTCTAAGTTGCATATTCAGAGAATTATCCAAGTAGCTGCGAAGTTACCTCATAGCCCAGTTAAATTGAACTCAGATGGTTCATCACTGAGATCAGGTGCAACAAGCACAGGGTTTGTTTTGAGGGACCACCAAGGGAAAGTCTTCACTGTAAGAGCTACATATCTAGACAAAATGGATACTCTTGAAGCTGAAGTACAAGCTCTTGTTTTGGGAATGGAATCAGCTTTCTTTGTTGTTTATAGTGAAGTTCAGGTTGAAGTTGATTCTCTTGTTCTTCTAAAAATGATGTAAAAAGAGATAAAGGTACCATGGAGATTAGAACATCTGTTCAGGGCTATATCAAGCATTTCTGGTGAGTTAAGCTTTTCTTTTGCTCATGTATTTATAGAATCAAATGCAGTTGCAGATAGTTTAGCAAAATTAGCAAGTACAACCCAAGATTCTTATGTTTATAATCATCATAATCTTCCTAGGGATATAAAAGGACTTGTGATCTTAGATGCTAGGGAGTTTCCATATGTGAGGATCCTGTGAACTCTTTCAAGGAACATATACTGTTGATATTATTTTTTGCAGCTTGAAGGCCACTAGGATTAAACAGTGGTAGAACCTAAAGTAATGGATGGAAAACAGAGTAACACTATGATGCTATGGTTGCTTTCCTTTGATTTTGAATCCCTCTTTAAGTCATTTGAAGGATCCTGTAATCTTCTTTGGCTACAGCAATCTACTTTGGCCATTTTGGTGAGATGATCATTTGGCTTAAATTAATCAAGGTCTCAACATAATATGGTACTTAGGATCTCTTCGTCATCTCTGTAGTATATTACTCTAGGGAGAGTAATATGCAAGGGGTTAAAATGGAAGGCCATCTCTTTTTGTCGACACAGGGGGTGGAGGCAAAAAAGTGGGAGGCCGTTTTATACCTTCATTTAGTGGGATAGGCCTTTCTCTTTATCAAAGCGGGGGGTGGAGGTAAAGGGATTGGATTTCACATAGTTTGTATATTCTCGGATTCTTTTCCGATGGTTCCACGATGTAATTATCTTATCAACTTGAATGTAACATTTACATCTTTTAATCTCCGGGGAAGCTAATACATTATCCCCTTACCTTTGGTGAGTTTCAAATTAATTTTTTTCCTTGTTTAAAAATGGTGGTTTTGGTAGTTTTTTTCTGTACACTTGGCAGCTAGGTATTGGACCCTCACCTACACATATAAAAATTCTCCACATGGAAACACTTTATAAGATATCACAATCGTATAAGTTTATTATTAGGATTTCGTTACCAATAAAATCCCACCCTAACTCGACATTCATCACTTTTTGTGTCTTCAGGATCACCTTCAATGCAAAAGGCAATAACAAGAATGAGAAAAATATTGTCAGACTACCGCGATGGAGCAAAACCAGGTGATTATACTGGAGATGATGAGCCAAGGAAGTCAAAACAATTGTATTCTTAGCGCCAAAATAAAATCGACGAGAAGCATGGATGAGTTATATGCAGCGGCATGATAACTCTCACTCTTGAAATCAAGTTGGCAAAGAACATTGAGGCATCATAAAGTGAACTGTTAAAATTTATTATTGTTGGAATTGTGATCTTGACTTTAATTACACATGAATTTTGTTATATTATTTTAACTTAATTGTGCAGTCAATCACCGCGAATATGTAATTGACCAATTATTCACCATAAAATATACATTTAAATTTATCATTCAAATGTCGTGCCTATTTCATGCATGATGAAAAACAGAGCATATGTTGTGCTCATGCTTATATATTTGTTTAAATATATGTATATATATATATATATTCTCTACAAACACAGATGGTGTGGATACATTTCCAAAATTGTCCAAGTGATTTTTTTGTTGAATAAAACAAAAACTTAGTGGTGAGGTGGGGGTGTGGTGGAGCATTGGGGAGCTTGATCATGGTGGAGTGGTGAGGCACAATTGTGATTCAACAACTGGGTTTGTAAGAAATCAGCATATACAATGAGTCGGACACTCCTCTTACTCGATTTCATTTATTCCTTCAAGTTTTGACACCTGAATATTACAGTTTTGACTAGAATTCTGATAAATAGTTGTCAACAATTAACTTTTCTCATCGAATTTAATTTCTACTAAATTGTAGTTAAAAGTATCAAAACACTTTTAACTTCAATGTTTAGGTGTTTTATTGACTTGCAAATTTTAAAAAATGTAGTTAAATATCATTTTGTGTTCTTGGATTGGGTTACAGAAAGAAATGGGAAATTACTTTGTAAAACTTTTCTTTAATACCATGTACACATCACATTTTTGTGAGCTATAAATTGGTGAAGGCTAAATTGGTACACCACATTCCTAATGGAATTTTACACGAGTCAATGCGAAATTATTATTCTGTTCCAATTGCAAACTCTATTTATAGAGTTTCTTTGTAGAATTGAGTGGTGCAAAACTCCCTATTTCTAATTCTTGATGACCACTAGAAGCGAGTGATACCAGGTGAAGGAATGTTTATTCTATTTCCCTGTCGACTAATTTATGACAAACCAATAAAAATCGTCATAATTCTTATGCGGAACAGTTCTCACAGTGTGCAACTCTTTGACGGATCGACTGCATTTCTAGCTAAATAATCAACTATTACAATGTTTATGACCAAGATGATTGCCTTCTTGATCACGCCTTGCGACTAGTAAAAGCAAATTTTTAAATTCTAAATTCCTTTTTCATATATAGTATGAAATTTAATTGTGGTTTATAACCAATTTTTTTATAATATATGATTGACTTCACCCATACTCATATCGTGCTTGTATCATTCCAGATAAATAACATGCACGTATTATCCTCTTGCTTTTGTGTTTTTTTAAAAAAATTCTAACTTATTGTGTTGTGTTTGGAAAATACATTAAAATTATTCAGTGTGTAAAATTTATCATGTAAGTTTGATAAGTTCATCAAAGTATTTTTTCATTTCTAAACTTTGATATATCTATACATGATATAATTGTTGTTGCGGCTGATGTTGTAGGCTTCTCACTCTTTCTGTCGACTCACCAACCATTGTGCTGCTTTGCACTTAGGTGACTACATGTGTGACTGCCCTGAAAAGTGTGATTATGAAGTTGAATATGTAGATTGAGGTTGGTATCTTTGTTTTTTGGTAGAGGATGTGTTCCTCCTGAACATTACCAATGCAATTTGAATAATGGCTAGTCTGTCTTTTGGGGTAATAAATGTCCTTGTTTTGTTTTCATAAGCTGCATTATATTTATGGTCAATCAATTTTGTTATTGGTTGATAACTATGATTTCATCCTTAATATAACTCTTCAAATCGTGAAAGTACATTGTAAGAGAAGTATTGTGAACCTAATAAATAGATGTCATGCTTGTATCGGGCATGATAAATAATAGACACATATAATGCTCGAGCTTTTATGCTTTCCTTTTATTTTAAAACTTTTCCCTTCTTATACAATTATACATGTTTTGGATCATTAGAAGGTATTGCATTGTACAGAAAATCTTGACAGAATTTCTCTACCATTTAAACTAGATATCAACTCTTTTTTTATCCCTTTTCTTTTTGCATTTTAAGATTAATTCAGATCGTCTGATGCGTAATATGGTCAAATTAGATGTCCCATAATTCAACCATCTAGGATGGGCGTATAACCAAATTTTGGACAAGACATGATAAGAATTTAGCAAGAATCTGACAAAGTATATCAGATGTATAGAGACTTCAAAAAAGTAGATTGAAAGACTGGGGAGACAAAAAATCAACCTTTACAACTATGTAAATTGACCATTACAAACATTAAAATTATATAAGCCAAAAAATATTTCCTTATAATATATGGTTGACTTCATCCATACTCATACTGTGCTTGTTTCTTGCCTGATAAATAATAGGGTTCACGTATTATGTCCATGCTTTGGTGTTTTCTTTAGTTTTTTTAAAAATTTCCTACTTAATCAATTGGGAAATTAGATCCTATGCGAATATACATGTTTTGGATCATTATAAGGTGGTGCAATATGTGAAATATTCCTATTTTACTGTGGTGGTTATGGTAGTTTTTTTCTTTTTTCATACACTTGAAAACTTTCTATTGGGAAATCACTTACACATATAAAAGTTCTGTACGTTGAAAAACTTTATAAGTCGGGACAGTCCGTATTAGCCTCTTAATAAGATTTTGTTTCCAATAATATCCCACCATAGACTCAACATTCATCACTTTTTCCATCTTTTCCATCACCTTGAATGGGAAATGGAAACAATGACAATGAGCGAAAACATCGTTGGACCACCGTGGTGGAGCAAAATGAGGTGATCATGCCGGAGAGAAATGTGGATGAATTATCTTGCGCTAGCATGATAATTCTCAGTGTTGAAATCAGGCCGAGGAAGAACGTGGAAGCATTGTATAGTGAAATCTTCAATTATAGTATGGTTGGACTCGTGATCTTGATATTAATTGGACTTGACTTCTGTTATATTATTTTAGGTTAACTGTGTAATCAATCATTGCGAATATGTAATTGACCAATTATTCACCAAATTATACATATGAATTTATTATGTAAATGTCGTGCTTATATCAATTTTTTTTAAAAATAGAACATATATCGTGCTCATGCTCACATATTTTATTTTAATTATATATTTTTATTTTTTTAAAGAATAGAGATGGGTTGGATATGTTTCCAAAAATTTCCACTTAATTTTGAAGTGGCACAGAACAAAAACATAGTGGTGGGGTCCGGGTGCGGTGGAGCGTTGGTGCACACCGTCATGGTGGAGTGGTAAGACACAATTGTGATTCAATAACTGGGCTTGTGAGAGAGGGAATGAATTTTGCAGCAACCATGAAGGGTGAAGAGCGATGATGAGACACTAGAAGCATGGGTTTCCTAATGCATTCAGGACACCATTTAGTAGCTTTTGTCTGGTGGATTGCTAGGTTAAAATGGGTTTACATTACAAGGGGTTTTGATAGCCTTTATTGGTTTTCTTGTTCAACTCCCTTGTTTTTTAGATTATATATTAGGATATTATGTCCTTATAATCATCTACATTCTATTTTGTGAGCTTATGTGTAGATCGCTCGTAAGAACATTGGAGTAGCTCAGTGAAGGTTATTTGCAAGAATGGTAAAAAATTAGTTGAAGGCCATTTGCTAGAATGATAGTAGACCGAAGGCCATGTACTTAATCGTGGTAGTAGAAGTAATCTTCCAAAGAAGAAAGAGTAAAATTCCAAAATAAATAGAAGACTTGTATAGCCCGTGTACATTGACACAACTCATGCCAAACCGGTGGCTTTAGACACTAAGTTACCTCTATATCTCGAATATACGGACCTCCAGTCCGCAACCCACAACCAATTTTGCTACTGCGTCATTGGAAGATGAAAATGATGACTCCTGATGGTGGCCCATGCGATTCTCCATTTGTCGTCCGCTCCGACCACTAAGAACACTGTACACTCGATAATGCGCATGAATAGGTTTGGGTCTCGCAACTAGTTTGGCTAAGAAATACTTTTTCTATGGCCTGTGCCGACGTGGTTGCTAGGGTTTCCCTTTTTGCTTGGGCTTCTCTAAAGCCCATTCCACATACTATCTAAAGAGCCACTAGTCAACTAGGGTATGAAAAGAAGACGTTTTATTATATATTGTGATAGGCTTGATGTCTACCTTAGGAATGTTAGGTAGGCCTATTGTAAGTTCTTGAGTGTCATCTTTGTGAATGAATGCATATATGATCGAGAATATTATTCCGATCGTTACAGCCTAAATTGATTAGATTATCATGTAATAATGTCCATGTTAGGGACTAGAACCCTAATGAGGGTGTCAAAATCTTAGCTGTTATGTAGCGACCATAGTCATTTCAACCCTAGAGTCATCACGAGATGCCAATTCTTTTTTCCATTATAAGCCTAGATAAAAGTACCCATAGTGAATGGTCGGGATGTATTTTCGCTACTCTCATACCTAACAGTTGCGACCTACACAAGGAAAAATCTCAGGCACTTTATCTTTTAAGAAGTGACGCGTTAACATTGAGAGTGACTTATACGGGGAAGTAATTGTGGTACCTAAAAATGTGATTGAAGCTCCTTTCCTAATAAGGGAGGCGGTGGTGATAGCTAATAAGATTTCGATGAACCTTTCTCTGACTTATATTAGGAATGACTATCACCTACACTATGTGACATATGCACGAGATACGTTTATATGTCTTATATGAGATAGAATCTAGGATCAAAGTTAATCATCAGTCATGTTATGCAAATATCCTTTAGGCTATTATATATATTTTAATAATTTTGAATTGCATGATCAGTAGTTGTTAGATAAAATCCCCTCAATATATGTTTATAGCACTAGCGATTCCTGACACATAATCGAAGTGATGCTCGATTGTGAGTTGTGTTTAGTTAACTTCCAAATTATAGAATCTCTTTGAAAAACCCCGGACATGCCACTAGATATATTCTAGTAGTTGGTAGTGAGCATATGGGAGCAACAAACAAATTCTATCTTTGTGAAGCGCCCGCGAGTAATTTTGGTAAAAGAACGATCTTGTAGAGTGTAGATCAAATTTTGTGCTGCAGCCTGGGATGCTTGTTTAAATTTTATTGTTAGCTTGCATGACTAGTAGGTGGTAATAATTAGTATTTTTCTTTTTTGTAGCATTTCTTGGTTATCGTATCGACCTTTTCAACTGTTATTCTTGTTACTCCTAATTAATTTTGCTAGTTTTCTTTGTTGGATTGGTAGAGTCTTCTTATTGTTTATGGTACAGACCCGTACCACGAACTTAGGAGCTCTAAAATGGAAGTGGTCAAATAAGGAGGAGAAGAAGAGTTATAGAACAAGTTTCCCATGGACAAACTATTTGTGTATAAGTAGAGAGAAGATCTGTGCGGAAGACAGCAGAATGGTCTAGGAGTTTATGGCTTTAAATCAGAAGAGTCATGCCCTTTGCATCGTTATCCCACCCTTACTACCGAATGTTACTGGCGAACTTTAAAGGGAAATGATACCGTGTTCTCTCACATTTCACGGGATGGCCAAGGAGGATCCCCAACAAACACCTCTCGTAGTTTCATTTTGTTTGCACAAATAAGAAATCACCTGGAGTTTTGGGGAAGGATTATAATTTGAGGTCATTTCCTTTATTGCTGAGTGATGCTGTTAAGGATTTGCTATAATACCTCCCGTGGGGCTGTATCACCTTGCAGATGGATATGGAGCAAAGATTTCTCAAGATGAACTTTCCAGCTTCAAAGTCTTCTGGATTAAAGAAACAATTGTCTAATATTTCAGAACTTCCAAACTAGTCTTTTTATTAATATTGGGGGAGATTCAAGTGTCTATTAGAAAAATCTCCTTATTATCTGTTTAATGATAGAGATCTCGTGTATTACTTTTCGAGGGATTGTACGATGAAAACATGTGAATGGTGAATGCTGCATGCAACGGTTAGATAGTGAAAAAGAGGCCATAGAATGCTATGGCTTATTTGAGGAAATGAAAAATAGTACACAATATTTTAGAAGCTGATCATGGACAAAGTCATTGGAAGAATCCACTCAGCTTGAAAAGAAAGTCCAAGATCTTGCTTTAATGATGAAGGAATTCATTAAGGGGAGGACTCAAAAAGTAAAAGTGTGTGGGATATGCAAGTTTGATCATCCAACACACATGTGCCTATAAATTGTGGAATACTTTGAGAAGGTAAATATCTCGGACTTCAACAAAGGAAATATGGAATATGGTAGGGGAAACGAAGGGTTCCGAGTGAGCCAAGGAGGAAACCGACAAGATCCCTTAACCAATTCCTTCAACCCCTCGTATAGAGACCACCTGTATTTCTGGTGGAGAGATGACAATTAAGGGTACAATCGGGGGGGGGGGGAGATCCTCCTTAACCCTTCCCTTAAGGTCAGCCAACAACCTTTCTATGTACAAGACGGATTGGGAGGAGATCTTAAAGGAAATTGTGCAATTGACAAAGAAGAGTGACATTTTTGTGTAGCACACAATAACGGAAATTGAAGATCTACGCACGAGGTATTTTTTAAGCATCAAGAATCTTGAGGTAAAAGTTGGCCAACTTGTTACCCCAGTTAGCTGGCTCGAGGCAAGAGACTCCGGCAAGCTACATCCCAATATGATGTAAATCCACAAAATGTGAGTGTACTAAAGTTGAGAAGTGGGAAGGAGGTATGAGAAGCTAAGAATGAAATTGTGTGGGAAGATGACAGAAATTATGGATAATAACGAGGTCTCATTTAAAGAGTAACAAGTAATCGTTGAATAGGAGCCCACACAAGAGCTTTCTACCATCGAGGGGAAGGTTAACCATCCAGCGTTGTTCCCTAGTTCCTTGAGGGGAAGGCCTAAAGTGTGTCCAATGAAGATCAAATCCGCCAAGGTTTCAAAAAAGGTCGAGGTTATTATTCCAATCCTAGACATAATTGAGAAAATTCCACCATATGCAAATTTTTTGAAGAATTCTTGCACTACGAGAAAGATTCAACCTATTAGAAAAGTAGGAAAATTGAAAATAGGAGGAGTGTCCACTTTAGCCCATAGAAACATTCCTAAGAAGTGCAACGACCCCGGCATTTCTTAATTCCTATTTCTCTAGGTTGTGGATTCATTAACGATGCTATGATTTACTTAGGAGCTTTCATAAATGCTATCCCGTACAGCCTATTTGAGATTTTAGATATAGGTGAACTTAGGAACACTAGGGTGATGGTCCAACTAGCCTACCTTTTCCAAGCAAGCCTAGGGGAATAATTATGGATGTTATGGTTGGAGTGGACAATCTTGTGTTTCCGGAGGACTTCTATGTCCTTGATGTGATGCACGATGGAGGTGCACCCCTAATTCTATTGAGGAGACCATTTTTGAAAATATCAAGGACTAAGATAGATGTCCACTTGAAAACATTCACTCTAGAGGAGGACATTGATAATGTTGGGTTTGACATTTATAAATCTAAGCATGGATCTTCCACTTCTTCTCTTGCAAGCAATGTTATAAGCTTATGGGATGGATTTGACCAATTTAATGAATCTTGCATGAGTGATGATGATGAGAGCCTTGATGTGATTGATGAGGAAAATCATGCTTTGAACTTTGATTTGATGGGAATGTTTATGACACTTATGCCTTGGATGATCTTAGTGATATTCTTTCCATAAATAGTGATTATGATGGGTTTCTACCTAGCATTGAAACTTTGCATGTTCTTATTTCCTTGAATGATAATTTTGAGTATACAAATGTTGATATGAATGATATTAATGTTCCTTGTGTAACTAATAATACTTGTCATCCAAATGTGAGAACTAACATGCAGTGGGGAAGGAAGCGAGCTAAGGAATTTAAACCCCCTAATCTCCTTCTTATGCCCAAAATAAAAAAGAAAGTATCGACTATTGTGAAGGATGAACTTGTTTGGTATTAGGCACCTAAGGTAAGATGTAAGCCTCATATAATGAGAATAACTATCCGAAGGGACATGGTTGTGGGTGCAGTCGCGGATGGTGATTCCAAAGACCCATCGGTAAATTTTCCTTAGTATTGAAAATGCATGAAAGATAAGTCCTTAGGACGACAAAAAAGAAACACTTCTATTATTATGTTTTAGTAGGTTGTTGAATTTGTCATGTTATTTTTAGAATGTTTTTATCAAATTTCCGGTGTTTAAGGGATTTATAGTGACTAAATTTTAAGAAAGAACAATATTACTCTAGGTTTTCGTATTTTATGGTGCATGAAATTTTGCGACAAAACGGAAGGTAGTGACCTTGGCACGGACCATGCTACATAAATGCCACCTATCCAGCCCAGAATGACCAATCGGTTGGTACGAATCCCCTATATTACCCTTATGCTCTTCCTCCAGTAGAAACAACCCAGTCTCACATATCTCGACCCTAAAATCGTCATATCTCCCTCATTTCTTACCCGAATTTGACAATTTTCCAAAAAAATCCCCTCTAAAATCCATACAAAACCCAACTATAATCCAATCGAAAAAGAGCCAAAAACTACCAATATCTAAAGAAAAAAAATTCAACCAATTCATGTTTTTTATCCCAAGAACTCAAATTTCATTCCGATTTAAGGGTTGGAGATTGTTAGGATTTTCTTTAGAGGGAATACCGCACACTCCACGGGCTTCAATTAATTAAAATCTACAACCAATTCCCGATTGCATGCATTGGTCAAATTTTTTTTGATGAATTCAAAACTTTCTATTTTTTCTGATTTTGAAAGTGCATGTTTAGGAAATTGTTTAGTGGCTTGATTGTGATTTTTGTGAATTTCTTCATTTTTTGGGCAACTTCTTTTGACTTTTGGGTAGTTTTGTACTTTGATTTGGGATGTTAGGATTTTGTAGACTGTTCTGTATTTGTTTTCTGCTACGGAGATCCCTAGATTGTGAGTTGGCCCAAGTACCCTTTAATGGGATTACATACACTCAGTTTGGAAAACCTAGAGAGATGGGACAGTCTTGTGTGACGACCCATCCTGGAGACTCAATTTTTGGACAAGTGCTTTTTAGTAATTAGAAGTGAATAACGGAGCAACACTATAAATCGATATTTGATCGTGGACTGTGGGTATTTAATGATGACTTTGGGTCCTATCAAACACCTACCAAATTTTGTAATTATTAGGAATTACAACCTTTACCAAAGTAGAAATAGTGCAATAGTAAATTCTTAGGATCAGACACGAAGCAACTTTTAAGACAAACAAGGAAAAACATACTTTCCCTTAAGAAATAGTTACACATCTCACATAAAGTATTAGTTATAAAATTTTCAGCTAAGAAAGGACATATAGCATGATAGGATAATTTTGAACGAGCTAGAGCTCTCTAATACATACAGTCCATAGTATTTACTTGCCATACTTCTTCTTCAAGAATTTCCTCAACCTTCCATGAAATGTGTAAATACACCTAGTTCCATGTAGCACCAGTAGCCTCCATATGTAGTACATGTTTCACGTAATAGGACTTATGATCGATAACAAGCCCGCAGTCTGAGCGACCTAGCCGCATACTCATTCCAGGTTTTGCTTTAAACACTCTACCTACTATTCCAAGCTTCAAACACGATGCCTCCAACCTTTCTCAATAGTACTAGGTGTAGCACATAAAGCCTTAGTAATTTTAGCACAAAGTTAGCTCTCGAAATCTCTCCTTTGACCGAAAACCTCGTACTACTTTAAGCTCAAGCTTACCTTCCAGCCTCTCATACATCGTTAGAGGTCCAACTGCAAAATCACATTCCTCGTCAAATCAAAACTTCCAATCCCAAATACTCACCAATAATTGGAAACATTCATTCTCTATAACCTCTCCTTCCCATTTAGAAGATAATCCACTTGGTCAGCCTGCTCCAATATAATAACCTCTATCAACTTATTTTCTAGGAATGCCCCTACCAAACACTTCTCCCATTTTCCTTCTTGTAACATAACATCCGTCGGTTCTTTCTTCAATGTTATAATCTAAAAACATTGCTCCAATAAATGGGAATCATATTCGTCTAATGATGCAAGATTCTGCTCCAAGTGTGCCTTCCACCGTAACTCACAATCAAGAAACCTTAATAGAAGGACTCTTACATTATCTCTTAACCTCACTATCCACCACCTAGCCTCAGGTAAAAACCCAAAAAACCTGATGAAATTTATAGACTTGTGCCAAATCCACAGTCTCATAACTTTAGTTACACTACAAGAAACGTAACCTTTTACCTCAGTTTTAAGCCCTGGAAGAACTGATGTGTATACAGCCTGAGTAAAAGGTATTTTTTTTACTTCAGTTTAGAACCGAAGAAAAAACCTTTTTCCTCGGTTACCGACGTCGGTAGTTTTTTGGACCAATATAGGTTAATGGAAATCGTTTGACCATGGTAAATCATACCTGGGATATCGCAAAAACAATCGTCGACATCTACACAAAAGTGATTTCAACTATAGCATGAAAGCATACGATGGGTTAGGAATAGTTGGGAAATCATCCTAGTTGACGTTGGTCTAATAAAAAGCGACATCGCAGATAATAAATAATGACGTTTCACACTGACATGAAATCGTGATTAATATGACATTGTTTTTTGAGCCCAACATTGCAAAAAAAATGATGCCGGTTAATGTGACGTCGGTTCGGTGACATTTTTTCTTGGGAATTGTGCGACTTCATGAATGAATTGGCTAGGCATCGATTCTCACACTTTTTTATAATGTGTAATATTTGATGACACAACAAATCGTTGAACGATATCAATCACATTTTATTTACAAAAAATGACATTACCAATATATTAATGCATAAGGGGGGCGTTGGTATTTGGTATAGTACTATTTACATCAACAATCTTAAGGAATAAAAGATTTGTGGAATGAACGGGCAAAAAATGCATGTTTTAGCTTGAAATTAAAATTTTCAAAAATATGCATTTTTGACCCAAATCAAGCTACCACACAAGGCCTGAACTTGGCATGCCTCATGTTGAGAGTGCCTGACATGAGGCATGCCTCATGGTGAAGGGGTCTGGAACGAGGATGCCAGTGGGGCCCTAGTTCGTCCCTTTTTCCGAAAAAATCTATCACCTAACAAGTCCTATTTCCTTACAACCGCAAAGAATGAGATTCAAACTTAAGATTTGTCAATCAACAAGAGTTTCATCCCAAGATCCTTTGTCACACACAAAAACATACACAATCTATATACGAGAAGATATAAAAAAGCAAAGCATGAAAGAGCATTGTATTTGTATTATTGTCCTAACCACTTATTTCTTCATGCATTTTAATCAAAAAAATCCTACCGTTGGGTCTCCAGAGTTTCTATCGACAACTACACCCACGATGACAGCATTATTGAAAGGTCTCCAGAAAGTGCCATCCTTACCTTTAAGCACTTTTCTGGCCATAGATAGTGGATATCCATACCTAGACAATGTCAAGTCCTTAGCTATTTCCTTTGATTCAGGAGGTGGTCGAGGATGTTCTATGTCCTTTCCACTCTCCACTAACCACTGAATGTTAGTGAGGATAGAAAAAATTCCAATATAGACAAGTAATCCCTAACATCATGGAAAGTATAAATCTCGTTGACTTGATCATCATAATTGAAGCACAAAGGTAGTATTTCTTTCATCTTTCACAGATTGATTAAGATTCTCATCATCTAAGCTATGTACTTTATTATAATCAAGAGCTTCATCAAAGAAATCATCATTATCAATCATGTAAGAGTTCTCACATTGAGCAACTTCATCACATAAAGTTATGACTTTGCATACAAGAGATTAAATACGTGAATCATGCTTAGATTTATAAATATCAAACCCAACTTATCAATGTTGTCCCCCAGAGCTAGAGTGTTCCGAAATGAACATCTATCTTATTCCTTTACGTTTTAAGAAAATGTCTCCCCAAAAAAATCGAGGGCGCACCACCATCTTGCGCTACATCAAGGACCTAGAAATCCGCCAAAAACACTAAATTTAACTAAACTTCAAGGGCTAGCTTGGGAGTGATCCCTTAATTGGAAAATTACCCTAGTTTCCTTAAGTCCACGTATGTCTAAGTCCTCATAAAGGATAGAAGGGATCACATTAATAGATGCTCCTAAATAAATCATAGCATTTTTCACCAATTTTCTACCCGAAGGGCTAAAATGTCCCTGCTCTCCTTCACCTGCAGGCGTTGGGGGATGAGGGGCACAATGTACGTATATCAAAACCTACATCAGTCTTACTGTGCCCCTTCACCTGCTTGTAATACTTCCACCAAAAAACTTGAGCACGTTCGGGATGAGTCATGGAACAGGCCACATTCCCTTGATGAAATCATACAATCTTCCCTCTAAACTAGTTGGTGTCCCATGAGATAGTAGACAAAAACTCCGAAGTGTATCTAGTGTAGGTGTTGGGCGACACTTTCGTAAACTCCTTCAGCCCTATCCTCCTTAGGGGCATCTTGACCGGTTTGTAGAGTTTGAGGTCGTTGAGGGACCTCTCACATACAAAATTCATCTCTTGGATGGGGAACAAAACAATATGGTCATGCTATTCCTGATGCTCCCTGCGGAGTGTAGTTAATATCATAAAACCTACACTAGACTCCTCTATCCATCTACAAGGCATGATGGAGAATATAGCACAAAAAACAACACCAACAACAAGAATGGTACATAAATTATTTACCAAATAACCCAAACTAAGAATAAGTCTCCCAAAATATTCCAATAAATTTGTGAAATGTATGTACATTCTCCATCCTGCATCTGCCTTCTTTACCATTACTGGATTTGCCAACAACTTCAGATAAATTTCTTCCTTTAGGATATCGGCACGAAGCAAGGCTCTAACCTCCTCTTCGATTCCTTTGTCTATCACTAGCAAACCATTGCTACCTTTTCATAATTGGTTCGATAAAATTATTGATATTTGCAGAGTGGGTAGCTAAATCTTGATTGACTCCTCACATGTTCTACGCAGTCCATGCAAATGTATCTTTCTAACTTTAAAGGATTTCCATCACTTTTTTTTTACTTTACTTGAAAGATATTTTCCTATATTGACACATTTGGAAGTGTCCACATCATCCAGAATGACAATTTTAGTTTCGTTTCCTAGATCAAATTGAGGTTCTTATTCCTTGAGTCATTATGCAAGATGGTGCGGACCATTTTTACTTGTTCAACTTTTCTTCCGGATCGCACTACGATAACCATGCTCTGCCTAGCTATTTATCAATTTCTATGTATCATTGTGATTCCCGTTGGAGGTGAAAATTTTATCACTAAGTGATATAGGAACCATAGCGCTTTCGTTGTGTTCATCCAAGGATTACCAGTGATAGTGTTGAATAGGCTTTGTGCATCAATAAAAACAAAGTCACACATAATGATCCAGTTTTGTCATTTTCGACTATGGTAACTTGCAACTGTATGTTACCCAAAGGTGTCTCCGCCCATCCGGTAAAGCCTACGAGAGGGGATGCAGGCTTCTTCAAATCAGTTTGCTTGAATCCCGGTTTTTCAAAGTAATCAACAAATAAAATTTCAACTGCATTCTCATCATCAAGGAATACTCTATGTACCGTGGCATTTCAATGATAATGAATATTGGGTCATTATGAGGAAAAACATTTGGACCGCTTATTTTTTGCTAAACGTTATCGTCTCATCAAAGCGAAGTCTTTTGTCAGTTAGTTCTTGTGGTGGAGAGTATCTAGCCTTAGCTTTCCAAGAATTGTTAGATAGAGCTTCAGTTGATCCATAGATCAAAAGAATTACTCTCTCTAGGGCATCGTTCACCAAGACCTCTTCGTAATCTACTGTTTCTATCATTTTTCGATTAATGCTTTCCTTTCTTTCTTTCCATTGAGTTTCCGACTTTGTTGGGTTCACTATAGAAATTTCCTCCATCCTCCTTTCTGTAATGGCCCAAGTTACCATTTCACAAATTCTCTTCTATTTGCGATATCGAGTCTCTGCAGTATTTAATGTCGTGTCCACGGTCCTTCAGAAAAATGCAATAGTACTCCTTTAACCATTTATCTAGCACCTCCAACATTGGCATAGGTTCGCGAAACAACACAATGTTCGCCTACCAAATTTCTTTTCGTGACTTTTTCGAAGGAGTCTTCAAAAATAATGTCATCTGCACCCCAAAATCTTATCCTTTGAAAGAGGTATTCTTTTTTCCCGTTTTAAGGAAGCTCTTTTTTGGATCTTCTATTATTATTATTTTTACCTCTCTCTCTCTCTCTTTATTTTTGTTGTTGTTTGCTTCTTCGGTTAACACATACTTTTCAATCATTTTCTGCAAATCTCTTGGATTGTCATGCATGTTCCTAGTGACTTCCTTGTAAAAATATCTTGATCGCATACCTCCCGTGAATATGCCTAGTGAAAATTGAAATGAAAAATTGCAACTGCAAACTTTCTGTGAAGATCCTATCGTGGTAATCTTCCTGGCTTTCATCACTTTACTAGGCTATGTTGTTTATGTCCGCCATTGTTTTGTTAAATTTTTTAGTCTAATAGAAGCGCCACAAAAATAAATCAGATATTTGTGCCCAAGACCAAATACTTTCACTTTGTAGATCATTATACTATGTAATCGTTGTTCCATACTAGTAAATAGGGAAACCTTTGCATACTAGTTCAATTTCCACATCCCAAATTTGCATGTTGCGATAGGAAAGTAAGAATTTCTTGGGGTCTGTTGTCCCATCATAGATTTTAACATGCAACACTATTTTTAAATCTTTTGCCATTTTGAAATCATGAAGATGCGATGCTAACGGTGACCGGTCTGTATCATCCTCTGGCACTGTATCCTTTAATTATCCTTGGTAAGTAAGGCTTTCATGTCGTTGAATTACTTTTTGTTTCTTTTTGGTGATGGTGGCTTGATAGTGGCTAAGGACTTGTTATACAAGTGCTCCCTATTCTCTTTTAGGAAAGCTGCAAAATCTCTCATTTTCTTGATTCGTATTAGGAGATTCAGCTTCCTCTTCATTGTAATCCGTATCTTCTTTGTTTTGCTCCTGTTCTTTACTGGAAATGTATTTATAATATCGACTAGGATGCATGTTTTTGTAATACCCAATCATTCATTCTTGTGTATGATGATTCAGTCTTTTCTCAATTCTAGGGAAAACCATGGTTATCTTGAAGAGAATGAAGGGAAAAAAAATTTCTCGGTCCCCACAGAAGACACTAATGATGTGGCTTTCCCAGTCAAGCAAGATGGATGGTGATCACCATACTGTGAGTGAGAACCTGCAAGTAAGGTCCCGGAAGTGATTCCAGTGAAAGATATTTGATGATCAAGTCAGTCATTTCTTTTGAAGAATTGGTATTTCTCAGTTTAGTATTACTTACCTAAGTAGCTTTGCTCTCCTTATCTTCATAGTAGACTACAATCGTGGCACTGCATTGCTAGGGTTTTAGACCATGGATTGCATCGTAGTTGCTACAATCCTGGTTCGTGGTTCAGTATTGAACATGATTCCTCCTTTCTTGGGTCATTTTTGAGTCTACTTGGACATGTCGCTGCTTCTCCTTGTTCATGGTTGTGTGTTCAAAAATGTCTCTGCTTCACTCGGTTTGTTTCTGAGTGTTGGGTGAGGCCTAAAGGCCAACAACTTTTTTTTGTGTAGGTATACACCATTTAACGACAACGCCAAGCGGAGATCAATCTGAAATGCATAATAATGAAGAGATCTAAATAAAGTTTAAAAGGTTCTCACCACATAGGCTTGTAATTTTAAATCAATTGATCCCAAGAAGAACACTACCCTAGATAATTAAAACCCATATACATAGAAAAAAAATCTAAAAAGAAAACAGAAGTCATTGAAGAAAAAGAGTAAAAACTAGGGTTTTCGAGCCACCAAGGTGAGCCAAGAGAGCTAAGAAATGAGTGGATAAAGTACAATTTATAGTACAAGAAAAATGGGAGTAAAAAACAAGTTGCAAGATGCTTGTCGCGATCTGCGAAAGATCCTTCACGACTCATGAAAGCTACTACAAACTCTTAGTAATGATGTTGTCTCGACCCACCACATTTCCTTTGTGGCTCACGAAAGAGTGCAGTCTAGCTCTCGGCTCTTTTTGTTTTGCGTCCCCCGTGTGAACTCGTTGATCCATTTTAGGAATTTTTGTAGTCATTTTTATTCTACTCACAAAGACGATCAATGATTCTATAAATTGGTATCAGTTCTTCTAGGATCATTCTTGGAACTCAACATCAAATTATATATCATTCTTCACCTTCTTCTTTGTTTTCCTTCTTCACTTTATTTTCTACCACTTTGTAAGTGACCTTCCTTCTTCTACCATTCTTGTTAATGGCCTTCTTCAATCTTTTATCAACCTTGTTAATGGCCTTCTTCCTGTGTTCTCCAAATAAGATCACAAAATATAAAAGAATCACCCAAATCATAGAGGTAGAACACGTCAATTACCAAATGCTTACATACTAGGGATATTAGGGAAAATGACAAAACTTGGTGATTCTAAACCCCTATTTTGTAAAACACCTAATAATCTATCTAACAACCAATGAAACAAGCTAAATTGGGGTGTTAGTTGCACAATAAAAGCATTAAAATCACTTATGATCTACTTCCTTCACACTTAAACCCTTACTCATCCTCGAGTAAGAACAAGAAAAATCCTAAGGTAATTTCTATGTTATGTTTTCCCATGATTACAACCAACACATATTTCCTAGAACTACCTTTATAAAAAAAACATTAGAGCTCATCAACCGTGCCATATTAATAATGGGGTATAAACAACCAAAGAAAGTCTAGAAGATAGTTTAATCTATATGAAAATCCCACAAATAGGTAAACACAAGAGAAGAGTTCAAATATTTCCATTTTTCTCAATTCTCTCAGATTACCTAGGATCTCTTTCGAAATTTCATCCTTGCTTATCTTTTCTTTCAAATCTCACACCTCACCTTAATCTACACCATAAGGCCTATCATTTTTTAATAGGTCCCCCTTTTAGGGTTTCGACTTATCTAAGCCCCAAATTTTTTCTAAGTTGCCCTCTTGGTTTTCCACTAAGCAGGAAATTTTTTTTTAAAAAAAACAAATCAAAGTAGAGTAGATGCACACTACAATACAATAAAATGATATATTTTTCTGTTGATCACACTTGAAACACATATTTTCCTCTATGTGAACAAAAAAATAAGATAAAGAAATAAGGGATAAAGAAAAAACTCAAAACTAGGACCTTTAAGGTTATTCCTGGTTGTAGCATTGCTCACTCCTCGATGAATGTTCTCTCCTCCATTTTCCCAAACTCTTCCTAATATGAAACTTTGATCCATCCACTAAATATCTACAACAATGGAGATCCCTATCAACATCACAAAATCCAATGTCTAGTAGTACTCTTAGATGGTGGTTTTGATGGAGGTTTTAGGTGGTCGATTGTGGTGGTGTTTTTGTGGTTTTGGCGTAAGAGTGTGAGGACGAGGGTTAGGGATTTTTTTTAATATCTAAAAAAAATCTTTTAAAATAGTTTAAAAATTGGGTTGCCTTTCGAGAAGGTCTGTATTATTTAACGTTGTTGGCAGGGCACTAATGTGATATATATGGTGAAGGTTATGGCTATCCAAAAATAGATTGGTAGGGGTAGAAATATTCCAAGGGAAAGATTTTTTGGAGGTGGAGTTGGTCTTGAAGGAGATGGGTGATTTAGAAGCTTGGTATAATCATTTGGCTCCCCTATTGTCTCCTTCAAGAATTCCAAAAATGGTTGAATTGGGTTTGCTGGTGTGGGTAGGGGTGATGATTGAATGAATAATGAATGTAGGACAATTCCCTCTTCCGCAACTTCTTTTTATTCCACTACCAACTCCTCATCCCCTTGGAACTCAAATTCATTTCTCAAGGAGACCTCACTAACTATATCTTCGAGTTCAACTTGGGATACTATATCTTTGGAATATCAATCTTCCATTCAGATCATTTTTTTCATATTGCTCATATACCCTCCAAAGCCTTGAGTCTTGAGGAGATTCAAGATTCTACTTCCTCATTAGTCTTGGCCAAATTGGTCAATTTTTTTATTGCATCCATGATCTCCGCATGTGTCAAGCTTCAACCTTCTCCTTGAGCTTGATTTACGGGCATGGAAATAATATTGCTCATCTTGGTGGTTGACTGGTGCATTCTCATACAACAAATCCGGATTACACCTCCACTCCGGATTGTAAAAATCACAGTATGGACACCATTCTTGATATGCTTGACCTTAAAAACCTACAACTTCAACCTCTTGATACCACTGTTTATAATACCCTTGGTTTTTAAAGCCAACGGTTCTTTCCTCCTCGTAGTGCTTCTCTCTCGACCCATAGGTAGCCTTCAGTAGGATGGTCAGAATGATAAATCCTACAAAACATTGCTTGTTGAGGCTCTCTCTTTAAAAAAAAAATCAAAATCATAGTGCAAGGATTGTCGGTAAAATTTCTTCAAGAACCCAAGAAATACCTACTCCAAACAAAGTTGACAAAAACAAAGAAGAACAAATAATTTGGGTCGTAGTGCAAAGGTTCTCAATTTTTGAAATGAGAAAGTACCATGAATTAAGAACAAAGGCAATACGTATCCAAACACGAAACAAACTCAAATAAAAACAACTTGGAGATTTTCACACAAATATGCCCAAATCCTTAAAAATACCTGCCTGTTCTCTAGCAGTGGGGCTAACATTTAAGTGGTCATCGTCGTACCTCTTAAATATTCAATTTATCGCCCTAAATACCTCCTCAATAAAACTTAGTCGATAGTGGAGATTAAGGATCGTCCACGAAGAATAGGAATTTCCTCAGGGTTAATGCATATTAGGGTGGATAATAGCATAAAGATATACATATATATAAGGAATTAAAGATGGGGGTTTAGGTTAGGTTATTCTAAGTTATGAAAGGAAGAAAAAGACAACTAGCATATGTAGATAATTAAACTATTCGTGCAAAAAACAAATAAAGGAGGATAACAACACACATGGAAAAGTCTTAGGCATAATTGATTTTCACTTCCAAACCTCTTATGGGTCAAAGCTAGAAAGATCACTTATTAACTTATCTTGACTACCTATTGTGAATGCTACCACTTCCATTTTAAAGATAAACATTCTGTCCGTCTTAATAGTAAGATGCAGAAGTGTTCAAAGACTATTTTTAAACCTCACCAATGATCACTTTAGACAAACAATGCCTGAACGTATTTCAACAATAACATCATGCGCAAAGAACCAATATAATCGATTCCAACTACTAGAATTCTACAAAAAGCCTAGTGATCATTTATGCATGCATTAGCCGTTGCATTTGACCCATTTATTATCATATATTTTGGTGGATTGCTAGTTTTGGTTAGGTTTAGATGACTAAGGGTTTAGATGAAAATTATTGGTTTTCTTATCTAAATTCAGAGTTTTGTAGACTTAATTGAAGTTAACGGACACTTTGTATTCAAAGGCACCTAGATCTTCCTTTTTATCTGACTACTAAATTGCTCGTGAGTACTTTTTATCATTTTTGTATAGAAGGCCATCTGCGAGGGTGGTAGTAGATATTTGAAGGCCATTCCCAAGAATAGTAGAATATATCGAAGAGCATTAAAAAGGATGGTAATAGATCAAAGGTCACGGACTCTAAAGCATGGTAGTAGATGGAATTGAGCCCAAGAAAGGAAGATTCGAAGTTCAAGAAGGCCAAGGAAGAAACTGAGGGATTGTTGTCTGAGGTAACACTGAGTTCTAGGAAAGTTCCGAGAAGAATCAGCCCTTGAGGGTGGCACCATTGGATTCGTATTCTTCAGTTCTATTATATTGACTTCAAGAACTTCCAAATTAAACAAACGATTCCCCTGTAAGAGAGTAAACAAGTCAGTGGCCCGAGTCAACCACGACCAACACATGCCGCATTAGGCTGACATAAGGGCTTAACCTTGCACGACCTGTATTACTCAACACGGCCCATACCAAGGGCTTAGCACGAGCTGTTCCAACCGCCAACGCAGGCCATAAAAATCATGCCAGTCGTGTGTCCGAAGTCTTCTTTTAACTCCAAATTCGGCCAAGTATGGTTGTGAAACATTCTGTTTCACACAGTCCACATCATTTCTTCAAACCAATGCCCAGACCAGCAAACCGGGTGTGAAGAATAACACGTCTATTGCTAAGATATTAAGAAAAATGAGGTTCCAGCTGACGGGCCATATCGAACGACACGTGATACAGATTGGAAAGAGGGAATGTCGAGCAGTAAAGGCCATGCCAAGGCTGACATCCCCCGCAGTACGAGGGTGGTATCGGCCATCACGGACTGTACCAGATTCCACCCCGTTGCCATTTTTTTCTGGTATGGGCTTTAGCCATTTTTTGGAAAAATTTTCTTCCACTATATAAATAGACCTATATCTACCAGAGTTTAATTTTATTCCCGCGTATTCATCTTTTGGAGTATTGTAGAGGGAGAAAACACTCTTCCTTCTCTCTAGCTTATTTTCATTTCTTCTCTTTATGTTTCTTTTACCTAGAAGTGTTGAATCCAATGATATACCTAGGTTCAATGCTTAGGGAGTCTGGATTTTACTTGGTGATGATATTTGCATTCATATTTTGATGTTTATTTTGTTAGATTTCATAGATCAAGCTATTCTATATGCGTTTGTATTATTATGTTGGCTTGTTCTTAATATTCTTGTAAATTGCATAATTTTCAAACTTAGTTCGCACACACCAAAGTCTATTTTCATGTTTTCACATTATTTCTACCCCCGGGGATGGAAACCTAGATGCGGTTGGGGTAATGATGGGTCCAAAACCATGTGGTGTGTGCACGTAGGTTGCCATTTTTAATGTTACGATCGACCATGCTCTAGTTTACTGACTATTCTGTCCAAACGGTTATGGGTAGAGATAGATAAATTAGCAAGCTAGTTTTTCCCTTGTAATCCTACAATCATCGATAAAATGTCTACTTCCCTTGCCTTTGTAGACTGAGGGGTAGGTTGTTCGTAATGTTCAGCCCTTGACTTAATTGTACGGGGTAGAATCAGACTAGCACAATGAGACATTGCCATTGTTGCACTCTTCTAGTTGTGGAGGTGAATGTGATGAAAGATTTGATACAATCAACCCTATGTGACAGATAGGAGGATGTTTTGACCATTTTCCACACTACGTGATACAAACAATAGAATAGGCATATTGTTATATGTGCTGAAATTGACGATCGATATCACATTATTCATGCTACGCAAATATTCCCTGTGTGTTTGTTTGTATATTTATTCTTGTGATCATATGCATGTTAGTAGTTGCTAGTACAAACTCCCCCCAATCATTATTTTACCAACTCTATTTATTCCTAACAAGTGGTAGATTCACAACCCGACCACGATTGTGATTAGATAATTATTAGATTCCTAACATCTCGGTGGACAACCTAGTACTTGCCACTATTTACCATTCTTTGTAGTTTCGTAGTAGGAACAGGAGCAACATATAAATATCTATCTTTAACCCTTAGTACTCCAGCTCTCTTGTTTTTAATTATGCTCGTGAGGGCGCATGCAAATTTTTCCGCCACTGCGGGGATGTTAATTTAATGATCAAGTAGTTAACTTGCATAGCGTGTAAGTAGAGTAATTAGTGTTGTTTTTCTTTTTTATGTTTGTTGATTTTGCTGTTGAGCTTTCTTGCTAGTTTCTGGTTACTTCTAACCCTTTTTGCTAGTGTTGTCTTTTAGTTAGACAATGTTTTATTCCCAGTTTATTATACATACCCATGCTAAGAACTTGGGAGTTTTACACTATCTAGCAGAATACAAAGGTAGTAGGTGGCAAAGGAAGAAAAGATCCGGGGCAGGATTTCTAGGAAAACTTTTGGTAGCTGTAGAGGAGGAAGAAACAGTGGAGAATAACCGCACTTTAAGGTATTAGATGGCTCCAAATTTGGAGAATTAACCCCTTTGCACATTTTCCCACCCTTTCCACCTAATGGCTATGTGGACTCAAGAGCGGTATGATCCATTGTCGATGTTCATGGAATGGCCGGAGAAGATCCGATCAAGCATCTTTCAGAAATCGTCCAAGTTTGTACCAATATGAAGCTGGCGGGAGTCTCAGAGGAAGATTACAATTTTAGGGCATTTTCCTTCTTAGTTAGGGATTCTGCCAAGGATTGTTTATACTATCATTCGCTTGGTTACATCACCTCATGGATGGATATAAAGTGCAGATTTCTCGATAAATACTTCACAACTTCAAAGTATGCGGGGTTGAAGAAGAAACTTTCCAACATCTCTCAATTTGGTAATGAGTCAATTTACAAGTTTGGGAACGGTTCAAGATATTGTTGACGAGTTTTCCGTATCATCCATTCATGGAGGGAGATCTAGTTTACTATTTATTTTAGGGGTTGTGCCATGACGACTTAAGTACTGTGAATGCTGCTTATAATGGTCCAATCTCTAATGATATCCATTGGGAGGAAATGGAACTCTTAGAGGAGATGGAGAACGGAACAAGGAAGTTTGGTAACGTCTAGGGTTAAACCAGTGGAGGTACCATATAAACCCCCTAAGTTAGAGGAACATGTATAAGCTATTGACACATGATGAAAGATTTTATGAAAAAGGGTATTTCAACAAGCAAAAGTGTGCAACATTTGCAGCCTTTATCATTACTCGGATGTTTGTCCGTATGTAGTGGGAGATATGGAGGAAGTAAAGGTGTTGGATTTCAAAAATGGTGGAAATAGGCCATAGTTTGTTAGGGGACAGTGAAAAGAGGTCTGTGGGAAAAAAATGAGGAAAAAGGTAAAATCCCTACACAAACACTATCAACCCGAGGTACCGCGATCACCCCAACTTCCATTGGTGCGAGGAAGACTAAATTCAAGGGTACAACCGAGGTAGACAAGCTCTACCTCAACCCTATTCGAGAGGAGAAGGGCCTTCAAACAACAACATGGCCCATTCCAAGAGGAAATTCTTGAAGAAATATCTCAACTGGCTAATAAGCATGATGTCTTTCCATAGCACAAAAGGTAGAAATTGAAGATCTCGAGACTAGGGCCTTCTTAATAATTAAGAATCATGAGATTCAAGTTAGGCAACTTGTCACCTCGTCAAGGAAACTGAAATTCAAAGAGTTTAATAAACTTCCTTCCCAACCGAAGGTCAATCTGAGGAATGTGAGTGCTTCGAATTTAAGAAGCGGGAAGGAAGTACTTGAGCCCGAGAAGGAAATCATACAACAGGACTACCAGGTCATAGAAAGCAACAAAACCAACTTGGAGAAGGAAGAATTGGTTGTGGAGGAATCCGTCAAGGAACTTCCAATACCCAAAGACACGATTAATCTCCCGCCACCTTTCCTAGTGCACATAAGGTAAGGCTAAAGGTGGCAACCAATAACAGGCACGTCCAAACAATCTTCAAGAAGATTAAGGATAGCGTTCCACTCTTGGAATTAATTGATCATGTGCCCTTATATTCTAAGTTCTTGAAAGACACATTCACTAAAAAGAGGAATAAACCCCTTAGGAAGATAGGAAAATTGAAAGTAGGGGGAGTTGCTACTCTAAATCATAGAAATTTGCCTAAGAATAATGATGACCACCGCATGATTTTAATTCCTATTTATTTAGGTGCAAAATTTGTGAAAAGTATTATGATTGATCTAGGAGCTTCTATTAATGGCATTCCTTCT
>JAULKJ010085626.1:0-15835 GCA_032355405.1 Rubia balearica | reverse complement strand
TATTTCATCCAATTTTTTTTTGTTTTACCCCTCCTTTGCTACCAGCCACCACCACCACCTGCCGCTAGCCACCGTCACCCTCTCCAACATGCTCTCCGCCACCACCACCTGCCACCCTCTCCCACCATTTCCACCACCACACGATGCGGCCCAAACCTTCTTATCGCCACCGTACCATCCTTATTGATCCATGTATTGATAGGATTACTCTTTCTGGATCCTCACTCACGATTTCCTCTTTATGATCGACCGCTACTGTCATATTCTGGCTCTTTCCCTGTGTGTTGGGTAGGGCTTGGATCTTAGCTATAGTTCTTCCCGCTTTATTGGCTTCATTGTATCGATTCCCGCCATCTTCTTTCTAGTTCTTTCTTAAACAACCATTCCTCAAATTATCTTCAATTTACTTTCTTAGATCTCTGCAATACTCAATGCCATGGCTATGGTCTTTGTGATAGGAACAATAATATTCTCTGGATCTCTTTCCTGGAAGTGCTATCATTGGTGCACGCTCACAGAATAATTCTCTGTACGCCTGTCATATTTTTCCTCATGATTTTGTCAGGGGTGTCTCTTTGAATGATGTTACCTGCATTCCTGATTCTCTTTCTTTGAAAGGTGTATTTACCTTCCATTTATTTACAAAAATTCTTTGTGCATCCTCCATTATTCTCTTCTCGCCTCACTCCCGCTCTATCTTGTGGTTATTCACCTCTTCAGTTTGCACATACTGTTCTATTATCTTCTGTAAGTCTCTTAGGTTTTTGGGCATGTTTTTTGTAAGTTCCTCATAAAATTCTCCTGATCGCACACCTCCTGTAAATGCATCCAATAAGCAATGGAGTGACAGGTTTTGTACTTGCGAACTTTCAGTGACGAACCTATTATAATATTCCGCGATACTTTCATCACTATGTTGGGCTATGTTATTTAGTTCTGTTATTGTTTTTGTGAACCTCTTTTTATGATAGAAGCACCCCAAAAACATATCCGACAATTGTGCCAAAGACTTAATGCTTCCACTCGGTAAGTCTTCGTACCTTGTGATCGCTGCCCCCCGATAGAAGATAGGGAAAGCTTTGCATACCAACTCTATATCTACATCGTGAAATATCTTTCTATTGCGCTAGGAATGCAAGAATTCCTTCAGATTTGTGGTTCCATCATAGATTTTAATGCGCAAAGGTTAATTGAAGTCCTTTGGCATCTTGAAATCACAAAGATGTGGTGCAAACAGCGATTTATCTGCATCATCACCTTCTACGATCTCTCTAAACTGATCCTCGTATTTGAGGCTTTCCTGAACTTAATTTTTTTTTGCTTACCTTTGCGGATTTCATTTTTAGAGTGGCTAAAAACTGATTGTTCAGACTTTCTCTGTTCGCTTCTAAGAATAATGAGAACACCCATCTTTCTTTTTCTTGGATTGTGTTGGGAGATTTTGCATCCTCCTCATCATCCTATGTATCATTCTTACTGTGTTCCCTTTCTCTACTAGGAACGAACTCTTGAACTTGGCTAGGATGCATGTTTTTTTTGCGTCCACCTATTTGTTCTTTTGTCTGGTGATTGTGGCTCTCCTCACTTTTGGTGAACACCATTGTTTACTTGAAGGACTTTAGAATGAAAAAAAATTGTTCCCCAAAAATGGCGCCAATGATGTGGTAATCCAACCAAGTAAAACACTCGTTGTTCACCTTGAAATATCTCTTCCTGCACAACAGATTCCAGAAGTGATTCTGGGGAAAACACTCTGACGATCAAGTCAGTCTTTTTCTTAGAGAACTTGAATATTTAAATTTAGTCTCACTTACCTTAGCTAGTGCTGCTCCCCTTGTATTTATAGATAGTAATTGTGGCTCCGCTTTACTTGGGTTTAAGTTCAGAGGTTCCATCGTGGTTGAATCATGATTACTGTAATCTTTGTTCGAGGCTGAATGTAGATCGTGGCTTCCCATTTCTCAATTTATGGTTGAGTCATCTGGGTCGTGGTTCCTCTTTTATCGGTTCGTGATTGACACTGATGTTGGGATAAATCCTTATACATTCCTTCTTTATTTACTCGTTCTCAAGTATTGGGCTGGGCCTAGAGGCTAGCAGTCTCTAACTTATGGGCTAGGTATACACCAGATGGGAAAAAAATCATTGTGTTAATTTTTTTAAATTTAGTAGAGATGTTATGAAAGTTTGGTATAAATTTGTTGTGAAAAACCAAATAAAAAAAATAATTGAACCTACTGCTAGGATAAGGTTGTGACCTTGGGCACAACTTACATTTTGAGGCTGAATGAGAAGGGCCAGAATTATACCACACTGGGGAGGGGGGGGGGTGGGTGTGTTTAGAATAAGTTAAATAGATGATTAGATAAGATTTTATTCTTGTTGACTAGGCCAGAGTTATATTAAGACAAGTCTACCTTGTACTCTATTTATTGTCAGTGTTAATTGTAATCATTACGGGAAATCATTTTTTTAGTCACCATTGTCGGCGAGCATGGTATTGAAAGTTCGTAGAAGATAGGTGGTCCGAGGAAAATGGTGACAATAGTGTGGTATTTTTTAAGGTGAGAGTCTTTGTCCGTGTCTCCGTTTGGACCTTGAGGTGGTGTGGTGGACTGTGAGTCGCCTGCGCGTGGTGGCGTGGGTGGGGGAGGATCTTAGTTGATTAGGAGGGGCATGAGGTCGGATGATGTTTCTGGGACACATAGCTTGTGATGTACTATTAGTTTAGTGCTATGTTTATTTTCCAAAGATATTTACTTGAACCCAATCAATTTTTTAGATTTTTAACATAACCCATGTCAGGTGACATTGGCTGAGTAGATACAATATTAGTTGTTAAGGCTTGTTATTTTGTTGAAAAATGTTTTCACCCTTCATTTCCCCAATCACGTGACAGCTATGTTTGGTTATGAGCACTCTATTTTATTAAATACTAATGAAATTGTTGAACTACTAGTAGTAGTTTGTTAGAGCATCTCCACTTCAACTTTCACTCGTTACTTCAATTTTTTATGCCAGGTATAGAATATTATCATGGTTTCATTTTCACTTTATCAAATATTTTTTTTTATGTTTTACCGATATCATATCCATTTTAAATATATTTTGACTATGGATTAAATTAATTTATTATATCCACTAAATATTTTTTATGTTTACTCGTAATATGATTAAATTAATAACACCATTAAATTCTCAACAATAAAACAATAAATATTAAATAAAATAAGTACAAAGTCAACATAAAAAATACAATACAATTTTTTAAATATATTAATAATGTACGATCCTGAAACCTGAGAACCCTATTTTATTGCAGTGCTGCGTGCAAATGGGCCAAACGTGGTTTCCTCATGAACTGAACCAAGGTATGAACTAAATAACTAAGCTCTGGACTAGTGATGGTGAGATAAATGAGCTTCCCAACCAGTCTGCGATACTGCGCAGAATCATGAAACAAAGGACCATCAATCATCTCGCACCAAATTGTACTACTGTTCCATGGGAGAACTGTGGGTTTAGCTGCAAATAACCCATTATAAGACAAAATATCTAAGGTATATTTCCGTTGACACATAAACATCCCATCAGGCCGACGTCTTAATGCCTAAGAAATACTTCAAGGCACCGAGATCCTTCATATGAAAACAAGAGCACACATATTTCTTGAACTTGGTCATCATCTCCGGAGAAGAACCAGAAACAATAAGATCATCAACATAAACCAAAACATGTAGAGAAATTCCATCCTTTAAGTAAGAAAACAAGGAGTAATCAGCCTTACTCTGGACAAACCCAAAGAGGAAAAAAGAGGCAGCAAGTTTTGCAAACCAATTCCGCGGAGCTTATCGTAAACCATAAAGAGATTTGCAAAGCTTGCAAACCAATCCAGGCGCCGAAAGTGTATAGCTCGGAGGCAGACGCATGTACACCTCCTCCATGCAAAAAATGCATTGTGAACATCCATCTGATTAAGATCCCAACCACGAATAGCAGAAACAGCCAAGAAAAGATGGACATAACTTATCTTGGCGACAGGAGTAAATGTTTCAGTAAAATCAGTCCCCTCAATATGTCAGTTACCAAGAACAACCAAACGAGCTTCATGTCTCTCAATAGAACCATCAAACTTAAACTTAGTCCAATAAACCCACTTACAACCAATCGCTTCTTGCCAGGAGGAAGAGGTGCAAGAACCCAAGTATTATTCCGTTCGAGTGCATCAATCTCGTCGGACATAGCCGCACGCAAATGTTCATGGTGATAAGTATCACCAAAAGTAACTGTATTAGTGGCATATGCAACAGCAGCTAAAAATCTAGAATGTGAAACGAAAAAATTATTACAAGAGATATAATCAGCAACAGGGTAACGAGTACCTGAAGATAGTGAAGGGGGTGATGCGAGTGCAGCAGAGGTGGGTTTAATGGAGCGAGTAGCAATACAAATGTAATCCTTAAATTTAACCGGAGGTTGACAAAGACGAGTGCTGGGAGGACGAACTGGCCGACCAGAGATCAGCAGCTCAGAGGGCAGCTACCATTCGACGAATTGAGCTAGTTGTGGAGAGGCGGGAACCAAGACAAGGAGCTTGGCTGGAGGTTGCCGCTGATTAGGCAATGCCTCCGCCGTCTGGCGTGACTCGACATCAGATGGCAGAAGCTGGGGATGAGAAGGCCATTGAGAGGTATGAATCCGTGGCTCCATCGGGTCAAAAGGCGCAGGAATGGAGTCATAAAAAATAACAGGCGACTGAGATAACAGTGGATCAGCAGATGGCATCTTCTCAGAAACTGGTGCAAAAGAAAAACAATCCTCATAAAATATCACATCCCGGTTATCAAACATAGTTCAAGACTCCAAGTTATAAACATGCCAAACTTTCTTTCCAATAAGATAGCTAAGAAAAATGCACTTTCAACTTTTAGATGCAAACTTATCACGCGGCTGTGGGAGCTGAGAGGCAAAGGACAGACAACCGAACACAAGGAGATGGCTGTAATCTGGTGCACGACCGTACAGGAGCTGATGAGGCGAAAGGCCATCTAAAACAGGTGTTGGGGTTCGATTGATAAGGTAAGCCATAGTAAGAATGCATTCACCCGAAAACTCAATAGGCAAATAAGCTTGAAAACGAAGAGTAACATTTAGAATATGCCTATGCTTATGTTCCAATCGCCCATTTTGTTGTGGTGTGTAAACAATAAAAGTCTCAAAATGAACTCCTTTCTCCAGAAAAATGATCTGAGAGGAAAGAATTCAGTTCCGTTGTCTGCTCAAACCCAGTGAATGGGACGACAAAACTGTGTCTAAACAAGTGCAAAAAACTCCTTCATCTTCAATGGGACTTGATACTTAAAAACTAATAAATAAACTCAAACATCTCGGGAATAATCATCAACTATGCTTAAAAATAAAAATTCTCCACTAGAAGAAGGTGAACCATAAGTTCCCCACACAACCAATGTATAACTTCAAACAAATAACTAATCTTAGCAGCACAAATAGGGAAAATGCGTCTAGACTATTTTCCTCGATGACAGACTGAGCATGGAACATTTTTGTTAAAATAACTAGTAGGTAATGAAATAGCTGGGATAGAAGACAACACCGATGAGGACGGATGCCCAAAACGATGATGTCATAAAGCAGATGAAAACACTGATGCAGCAACGGACAAGGACAGCTGTGTAGACAGCAAAGCTCCCAATCTGCGCAACCAATAAACCCCTCCTCATTGTTCACCAGCGCCAGTCCTCGTGTTGATATCTAGTAATACACAAAATTTTTTGGTAAGCAAAACTAAACATTTTTAAGTAGCAGTTAACATGGCAAACGACAGTAAATTGCATCGTAATGCCAAAATAAATAGAACATGATTCACAACAATGCCTCTAAAAAAAATCTTTCAATGTTCAACAGCAGTAGAAATAGAACCATCAGGTAGAATGACATCCACATTTTCAGCATCCTCAACATCATAAAGAAGACCCTTGTCGTCGGTCATATGATACGAAGCACCGGTATCAAGAATTCAAGGTAAAATAGTCTTACATGACATATTGTCAGAAGCATTAAACTTAGAGAACATGTTCAAAATCGTACTCCATTGCTCCTTGGACAAAGGCGGGCCGAAGGCGGGCCGGTTGAAATCTGAGATGACAGAAGGTGAAGTTGCGGCGGCCGCAGGCTAGGAAACTCCGGCGAACAGTGCCCCTTTGGGGGGCACGGGTCTTGGGGTTTGCGGCAGCTTTCAGGCCTGATGCAGATGGATGATTCTCAGTTAACCAATATGGATAACCAATAATGAGGAAGCAAGTAGTAATATCATGACCCTTTAGGCCATAATGTGTGCAGTGAAGGTTTCGACGATCAATGGCGGCGACTGGGAAGGTTCCCGGAGCGGCGGCGATAGTCTTCAGAGCTGAGGTCTGCGCCTGATGACGTGCAGCAAAGGTCATAGTGTCTGTCAAAGTGACAGAATCACAGGCTGAGATGATAGTCTTCTGACGCTCCTCCTGTGTGACAAGGGAGTACACCTTGTCGAGTGAAGGCAATGGATCTTGAGCAAGAATGTAGGAGCGAAGAATGGCATAACCATCATCCAGACTGATGAGAAATTGATGAACCATCTCCCTCTCACGTTCAATCTGAATGATAGTTGCATCTGGGCACGAAACAGAAGTGCATGGATGCATGTAAGCAAGTAGGCCATGCCATAACTTCTTGTAATGACCAAAGTAAGCATTGACAACCTGACCATTCTGACGACATTTGTAAATGTTTGCACGAATCTGACACATATGTGGGCCATTCCCAACTGAGAAGCGCTGATGAAAATCATCCCAAAGTTCCTTAACCGGATCATAATAAGCAGTAGCAGAGAGAACAGATGGATCAAGCTTCTGAACAATCCAACCAACATATAATTCAAACTACTCCAATCATTAGCAAAAGGTTCACCAAGTAAAACCTTGGTAATAAACCCTTCAAGAAAACCAAGCTTACGTCTAAAATTAAAGGCATTGCGAATAGCAGTACTCCAGTCATTATAATTATCACCCTTCAAAAACACAGAAGTAATAAGTAAACCTGTGCGATCAGAGGGATGAACATAATACAGATGCGAGGGAGGAAAAACTGCGGATGCTTTCCAGGAGAATTGATCCCACCGTCTATGCTTTCCAGGAGAATTGATCCCTCCGGTTGTCATTCCGAGAATTGATCCCACCGTCTATGCTTTCCAGGAGTTCTGACAAGTTTTTACAGCTTATTTTTAGATTGGATTAATAGTTTATTTTTAACATTGATTGAATTGAGGTAATTAATGGCTTATTTTTAGGAGATGATTCAAAGTGCAATTTGGAAAAATATGTGTATATATGTTGTTAACATAATGTTGTGTTTATATGGCTTTGAATGTCTAGATCTCGCTGGCGGCAGTAGTTTCGAAGGAAGAACCCCGAGGCGTTCTCAAAAAAGTTTGATGGCAGGTAATATGTCTATGCAATCGCTGACCTTCAATTTTTAAAATTTTATTTTTTCGTAAGTCTGAGATATTCATGATTCTTAGCTTGTAGAAGAACCGTTGAATTAGTTCATTGTGCCTCCGGAGAAAAAGCAGCAAATTTTGTTGGTAAACTACAAGTTGTTTGAGTTTGCTGCAGAAATTGTTTGGTGTGGAGTTAAGTTTTACAAAGCTGGTTGTTTTAAGAATCCAAACAAATAATACCAAGTTGATTAATTGTTTCCCATTGGAGTTTAAGATGTAAAATTTCTTAAACTCCAACAGGCAACAACTCAACTCGGTATCATATGCTTACAAGTTACGAGTGTCCACGGTGTTTGCTTTATGTGTTCTCACCCTCTTTCTTGAGTAGTTTGCTTAAGTATTTAGATTTTTTCAATAGGCTTGCAAGTTTGGTTGGTACCCTTTGGTTTCAGTATGATTGTCGATGTCTTTGTGTTGTCAAGTTGGACTTTAGTGAGGGTATTAAATGGTGGCAACGAGAGCTATTTTTCAGTTGGGGCTGATATGTGTTTTATGGAGTTTTTGAGTCATTTGTATGTTCTCTTTCATGAGTATAATTCATCATTGTTTTCCACGTCCATCATAGAATGTGGCTAAAATATAACTGTAAAGTTTCAATTTGTCCCTTTATTTATGGAAGTTATACAAATATGAATGCATATTTTTTCCAATTAAATTCACGAGTATCGCGGCAGTTAATGTCCTCTATTTATAGTCCATGTGCATATCAGAATACTCCATGATTATCTCCATAATATTCCTATTCCTTATCTGCTTCTAAAGCATATCCAAATCCCATAAATAAAAGGATTTTCCTCATCTCAAATATCCCATAATATTCCATAAATCCGATTCCATAAATATAGAGATTTTCCATAAACTCATTATGATCACTGGAAATATCGGCAGAACGTATGTTGGAACATACCGTATCTGTGTTGGAACATATAGTATTATTTGTGTTGGAACATATGTCCACAACATCCACACCATCCCAAATTTTTTCTTATACTTCTCTTATTGCACACTCTGGGGATTCGTGGTACTTTGATAGTGAATGTTCTTGACATATGATGGGTCGCAAAAGTACTTAAGGAAGATCGAACCCTATGATGGAGGATTTGTTACCTTTGGTGATGGAAAGAAAAGCATGGTAGTTGGAAAAGTTGAGTTGTCTATAAAGGGATTTCCAACCTTTAATGGTGTTCTGTTGTTGGAAAAGTTTAAGGCTAATCTCCTAAGTATCAGCCATCTATGTGATGATAATATGACCGTGGAATTCCATAAGAAGAAGTGCATAATGAAACATGCAAACAATAAAGTGCTTATTGGTGTTCGGTCATCAGACAAATGTTTTTTGTTGGAACAAGAAGTGAACTTCTTGAGTGTTGAATATGATGAGCTCAAAATGTCAATGGCTGACCATGCTCCAACATGGGATGATTTCTCAGATCATGGATTTAATGATGTTGGAACATTGGACGAGGTAAATCTTACGGATGAAGCTGATGACTCTCATAACTTCAGCGATGTTGTAACACCATCCTCTCTACAATTCTCCTATGTTCCAACATTAGTGCGGACTGAATTAAGCAGAAGAAGGATTCGGTCGATCCCTCGGGTTAACTATAGGAAACATGCTTGTCTTCAATATTTTTTCTCTCTCATTGAACATAAGAATTACAAAGAGGCTCTACTTGATGATTGTTGGAGTGAGGCAATGCAAAAAGAACTTGGGAGATTCGAATGCAATGATAATAAAGCAAGTTTCTAGGAAGTATATCATCAACTCAAGAAGGTTTTGTATGGATCAAAAGAAGCAGAAAGGGAATGGTTTGAACGACTCACTACCTTTCTTATTCAGATAAGTTTTTGTCGAGGGGGAGAAGGTCTAAGGTACTTTTGTTAGTTTTTTTCTTCAGCTTTGAGTATCTTCATTTGTGTATATAGATTCGAAAAAACACAAAAAATTGAAAAAGGAGAAAAAGATTTTAAAAAATGGAGACGCAGTTGGACATGCTGGAAGTTGGTGTTGAAGACATTATGGTGTTTGATGTGATGGATATTTGGTGCAAAGGATAATTTATAATTGGCATGCTAGCAAGTTTGATTATGAAGATGGCGGTCGAATAGATCAGAAAGATGTCTCCTTCTGGAATTTTGATGATGAGGAGTTGAAAAGCTATGTTGTTGGTCATGTTCCAACACATAGTATGGAGACAAGGGAAGCTGTGGATATGGAGATTGATGAACCTGGTTGAAGAGGTTGAGAACTCTCATGTTCCAACACAGCAGCAGGAACTGAAGTTTCCATGTTGGAATATACTGTAAAATTCAGATTTGGCGATAGAATATTGCGCTGAAATTGTTTTATGGAAACTTTGAGTTTAAGCAATATTTAATTCAACCGTATGGAAGCATAATGAGTTTATGGAAATCCCTATATTTATGGAATTAGATTTATGGAATATTATGAGATATTTGAGATAAGGAAAATCCTTTAATTTATGAGATTTGGATATGCTTCAGAAGCAGATAAGAAATATGAATATTATGGAGATAATCATGGAGTATTATGATCTGCACATGGACTATAAATAGAGGACATTAACGGCTGCAATACTCGTGAATTTAATTGAGATAAAAATCTGCATTCAGATTTACATTCTGCCGAGAAGTTTTGCAAAGAGCCAGATTCACCATGTTCCAACATACACGACCTGTTTGCTAAAGTTCAAAACACATACCTTAATTCCTCGGGAGGAGGAGATCTAGTGTCGACGAGTTTCGAGATCAGAGGGAGTCTGATCAAGGCGGATCAGTAGCAAGAAGAGTTTGCAAAATCCACACGTTGTAATTAGAAGATAAGTATAGTTTTATGGTGTATTTTGTACTATATCTCTGATTAGTGGATTTATTCTGAACTGGGCCAGCCCCCGCAGATGTAGGTAGATTTCACCGAACTGCGTAATCAAGTTGTGTGTCTCGTGTTTATTTACTTTACATAATTGGTTAAGTTAGACTATGTTGGAACATAAGATTACTAGTTAAAACTAAAACGATAAAACCAGTTTTTCAATAACATTTGAGAGTCGTAGATGATTCACCTACTTTATAGTAATAGAAGTTGGAGGTAATTAGTTGTATAGCTTTACTGTTCAAGTTGTACTCTTCAGAGAACACGGCTACTCCTGATTCCATCACTGCCGGGTTTCGTAGCTCCACCACTCCAGAGAAAAGCATAGGTGGAATTTTCAGTGCTTGAGACGATTGAGACTACTGTTGCTGATGCTTCAGAAGAACATGTAAGAACTGATGATTCTGCAAATGACAATAAAAGAGCTGATGGCACTGCGGAAGAGGAAAGTGTGAAATTATTCAGGCTGCTGTTAGAAGATTATTGGTGAGATTATTACCATTCCGAGAAGCTTCTCTATGTGATGATGGGATATATATGTTTCCGTAATTTTCCATAGTACTCTGCTTATGTCAGCTAGGATTCAGGCTCAAAGAAGCACTCTATTGAAGCGCGACAACATTATTAAGGGGAAGCTGCTGTCCGTGGACAGATGGATGTTGGATTCTTCAACAGAAGCTAGACAGTCACCCGGGCTTGAATCAACTGCAGGGCTACAATCTAAGGGAAGCACACACAGAGCAGACAGCCATTGGCAAACTATCGTTTCATCTCCAGAAAATTGCCAATCAAGGGATGAGGCTAAGACCATGTATCCCTCTTCTATTTCAGTAATTTAGCCCACAACTAAATCACTCCATTTTTTAATCCACAATGGTTGAGGCCACTTTGAGTCCACTCCATTGACCCCACTTGATTCCCTCTATCATACTCATTATTTTTATCTTTAATATTTAATTTAAACAAATTTACCTAACAAAATAAATTGAAATGTGAAATTTAATAATTCACATATAATTTTTTAATTGGATTTTGTTTTTTCAAATCTCATTTTTGAAATTAATTTTAATTTTTAAAATATATTTTATGAACTATAATTAAAAATAACTATATACAAATATATATATATATATATTTAAAGAATGTAATTATGATTTTTTAAAAAAATTTAAAAATTCATTTAGATTTTAAAAAATAAATATCAGATTTTTAAACAATTTTTTAATTTTTTGGATTTTAAATAGTATAAAATAAATTTCAGAAATTTTAAAAACTATTTTTAATTTTTCAGTTGGGACACATGTCACAACCAGATTAGGTCACGTGTCCCAATCAGCTTCAATTTTTTTAAAAGGTGGGGACAACGGGTGTCCAATCATAGGGTGACACGTGGAAAACCTGCCATTTCTGACTTGGGGCGGGCTCAACAACATGAGCTGGAAAAGTGGGCTTTACAAATGCAGCTCGTTTCAAGTCCCCACTGTAAGGATTTTCGATTCTAATTCTATCCCAATTTTTAATAGAACTCGATTTGAATCCATTGTACATGCTCTCACAAGTACCTTTGGAAGCTGATGAAAGTATCGTCACATATGATGTTGACAAAAACAAATTCCAAGATTTCCCGCCTATTGTACCTTCAGTGGATCAAAGCATAGTTTAGAACTTTAGACAATGTATAATGGAGAGACTGCTCTGAGCTCCATCTTGTGGTTTTATTTCATTAAATAATCAATTTCTCTCATTCACCTTAGCAATTGAGCCCACAACTAAATAACTCTATTTCCCCCACCCCACAATAGTTGAGATCACTTTAAACCCACTCTATTGACCTCATTTGATTCTCTCTATTCTACTCATTATTTTTAACTTTAATATTTAATTTAAATAAATTTAACTAACAAAATAAATTAAAATATGAAATTTAATAATACATCTATAATTTTTGAATTGGATTTTATTTTTTTAATTTTATTTTTGAAATTAATTTCAATTTTTAAATTTCATTTTATAAATCATAAATAAAAAGAACCATATATATTTTCAAAGAATGTAATTTAGATTTTTTAAACAAACCAAAAATTAATTTCAATTTTTTTAAAAAAATAAGAATTTTTAAAGAAATTTTCTATTTTTTTCAATTTTTAAAAATTACAAAATTTAATTTTCAGATTAAAAAAAATTATTAGTTGGAACACATGGCCCAACCCTGCTTCGCCACGTGTCCTTGCAGAAACAAAAAATATATGTGGACTGCATGTTGCCACGTGGGCCAACCACAGCGCGCCACGTGGCAACTACAGTTAATGAAAATAGCCAGCAAGCCAGGGAGCAGAGCATGCCAGATTTGGGACGGTCTCCATTTCAAGGATCGGTTCTACGGTGCAGCCCCCTCCGAGACCCCCATTGGGGGATTTTCAGTATCAGTTCCGTCCCAATTTTTAATTGAGCTCTCTTTGACCCCTCCATTGTACATGCTCTTATGAAGAAAATTCAATGTGCCAGTGATATTGATTCACCTACTACTGGTTATACAAGACAACTAGACAGGATTTCTGAAACACATTTTTCTCATTAATAAGATGAATTTACCTATTTTGGACACCCCTGAATTAGAAGGATCTGAAATTGATGGAATGAAGTCTTCAACGGGATCAAGAAAGGTCAATCCTTCTTGAGGAATTATAAAAGAACCCCGGGAGTGGTCTATCCCGCCATGTTTCACCTCCCATTTGGTCCCCCGCACGAGTTTAACTTGGCGGCTGAGTTGAACGTATCTCTCTTCCCGAGACCTTCAGATCCTCTTTGCCATTTTGTTCGAGAAACTCTTCTCCACTTTTCCATAATCGCCTCCTCGTCTTTGCCAGAGTGGAAGAAAGTCCTCACCGTCGCTGGTGCTCCACCTTCTCCATAGACGTTGTCGCCGTCGGTGATGGAGCTATTCACCGGAGATGGTATCGCTGAAATTGCCCAAGGAATGCAGAATTTTGAGATCTTGGAAATTGCTACATTCTTTTCTAGTGCATTTCTCGAAACCTTTTTACTTCATTTTCCTTATCTCCCTATTTCCCAGCACCACTGCACTTCCTGTGAACATGGTCCGTCGCTGAGTTCCCAACCTCCAAATTCCTTCTCAAATGAGGTTATCGCCGAGTGAAGCGTGAGCTCCAAATTCTTAATTGAAGTGTGAGATCTGTAGAGGGATCGATGACATCACTGAGCTCAACAGACATCACTGAGCTCGTCGCCACTCTTCTGTTCCTCTACGTCACCATTTTTACCGTCATCGGCTACTAATAGAATATTAAATAAATTAGAATCATGTTAAGAAAAGAATACCCATTCTGATTGGTTTTGTATGTATCCTTTTCCATATCTGATTCTATCTTGTATACCCTTTGTACTCACTACATATATGGAATACACACAACCACAATGATTTGTGAGTTTTACATTTTATCATGGTGTCAGTCAGTTCTCACTAAATACTCCTGATTTTTATCTCTCTTTTCCCTAACTTTACAAAAGTCTTCTCCAACGTCTGCAATTCACCGGCACCGGTCGCCGCCCACCGTTGTCCGCCGCCCCCGCTCGCGGGCCGTTTACTGCCGCTCGACGCCGCTCTCCCCAGATCTGAGCTACCGCCGTTCGCCTCTGCCCACCGCTAACATCACCGCCAGCGTCTCTGACCAACTTCATCCGCAATTACCATTGCTCCGAACGAATCTCCGTAACAATTCTTCTTTGTGTGGTGTTGCTGTCGTTTCCGCCCACCATCCTCCGGTTTTATCCGCTACCATCCGACATTTTTCTAGTTTCCATCTAGCGCGTGCTTTCCACGTGCCATCAAGACTCCCACACGTCATATCCACGCGCCTGACCAGAGGCTCCCGCGCGGTTGTTGCTGACATCAAAGGCGGGGGATGATATGTATTATAAATTTATATAATTGCTCAACCCCATCAAATACATAGAAGCAACAATTTCAAAATATTTGGAAGACCGGAGTAGAACCATTTTACTATTGATATAGATTTGTTAAGACTATGATTCGTAATATATGACGAGTCATTTAAAAGTAAAATGTTAACGTTAAAGTGATGAAACATTTTATATTTTTTTATTATTTCTCAAATCAATTGAATCCATTGGCCGGGTCCATTATTGTGAAACCCAATATTTAAACACTAAACATATATATATATATATATATATATATATGAATATTAATTCTTGTGTTCATTGTTCTATTTGTGATAAATTGGACGGTTCAAAACGATCATCAATATCATAGGAGAATAAAAAAGTTTGTTTTCATTTCTTATCTAAATAAATTATTTCTCTTCATGATACGTATTATTATTTTTAGATATCTAAACTTTAGAATATAACATAAAAAATTAATTTAAATATGAGAGGTTGAATGTATATGAAAATTTGTCCCCATTTTAAAATAAGAATACCCGCAATGCGTGGTGAAACTCCCACTAGTTTTATAAAAGATGAATTTATTTACGATAACCAGTGAAAAAAAGTTACTCCCTCCGTCTCATCCCTTTCTGCACACTTTATGGTCAACTTTGTCAACACATATTTGACCATAAATTTCAAGGTATGAAAAAACTAATGTCATCATGTGAGATTAGATATCTTGGCTCATGTATTTTCTTATATCAAATTTTGATACATCAATAGTATACAAAACTAAAGGCATCAGTGGTTAAACATGATATGAGAAAGTTGACCCAAATAAAAAATGTGAAAAAAGGCTGGGACGAAGTGAGTAGCGTGACTTGGAAATGATTAACAATAGTGTTTGAAAGGATGAATACAATAAACTCTATAAATTTATAAAATTTAGTTGTCTAATTATATCTAGTGAACATAATTTAGAGTCTAAGGAGTAGTTTTAAAAAAAGAAGATTAAAAATGTACGTTTTTTTTATCAATACTTTAAAATGAATTCCTCATCTACACTGACGGAGGGTATAGTAAAAATGATTTTTTAAAAACACTGTTTCATAATTTAAAAACAGTAAATGCTTTATGATGATAGATTATGAAACTATAAGAGTCCGTCTCTTGAAAGACGATTTTTTTCATAAGTTATAGAAATACCAAAGTTTAAATTGCAAATTAGAAGAAATCAAAATAAAATTTTTGAGTTGTAATTAATCGGATCATAAACTTATAGATATTGCATAATAAAATTTTAATATCGCAACTAAAATATTTAACTAATTATAATTCTAATTCAACCCCATCTTTCCAATGAAAAACGGTTTTTCCAAGAATTTGCAAACTATGATGACCAATCAAATAAATAATTCAAATATTTACATCACTTTTCTATTATTGAAATTTGTGTGAGCTTCTAATCTAAT